>JBBPRI010000085.1:0-70013 GCA_038092955.1 Boletus pseudo-olivaceus | reverse complement strand
CTTTATAGTAGTGCTCTCAACGTTACTATAGAGATCTGTTCCTATGTAAGTAAAGGGAGTCGAGTTGAATCGGCACCGCCGCATTGTGTACTTAGTGACGGTATGACACCGTTACAGTAAACCTGCATGACTAATTGATTACCCCCGTCAACGTATTCAGATAGTGCAGTACTAATACTTCATCTCACGATCAGTCGGTGGCAGGTACTGGCCGGCCCATCATGCATTCAAATTGCACCGTGCTAGTCGGATGGGTATACAGTCAATGGACAGCTATCTGAATTTATTATTACTACAGTTGGCCCACCAACGGTTTGCCCACAGTCCATCGTGACTAGACATATTTATCGGATTCTGTGCGATAGAATCTTCCACGTCCGTGGGTGGTGGGGAACGTTAGGCTTGCAATACGATTTGACAATGGATCATATCTACATTCGCCGAGTGAAATTGGGGTTCATTTGAGGGAACAAGGTCGGAACTGATGCGACTACGCTCAATGCGCTGAGACTCATCGCCCCGGCCCGCGGTGATGGAAAAAGAACCGAGTGGTAACTAGGTGTGCCATTTTAGAAACCATGTGACTATCAACCAATCGGAATCTCTCTATTTCAACCCTTATAACTCTCCCCCAACCATCCTCCCCGCCAACTCCATTTCCTTCCATCGATCTCGCTACGCCAGCTGTAAGTATCCTATTCTCCACCAAGAGTTTTGGATTCAACCATTTCACTCTAGATATCATCTATCTCGTCTACTGCCATGGAAAAGCTTGTCACCCTCTCCCGTTTCAAGAAAGCATGCCCATTCCTCGGCAGGACGCGGACCCAGACACTCCGTTCCCTCTCTAGCCTTGCATCCTCCCGTTTCCCTTTCCTTTCCCAGCTTACCGAATCAGCTACCAAATGTCCTATCATGGGTCCCGCCCTCCAGATGAGTTCCACCCAGACGGTTGCTGGCTATGCCAGCCTCGCCGCTCAGGCAGACGTGCAGAAAATTCATCACAGCAAAGGCATATTCCCTGGCGCCGATGTCACCGACGCCGATATCGCCAAATGTCCACATGCTTCGGCTGCTCGAGCAGCTGCCCGCATGGCCGAGGACCTCGCAACCGCTGTGAAGGCAGACACCACGTCATCAGCCCAGAAAGTCACTCCCGCTGCTGGTGATGTGGTAGCAGGCGGTTGTCCCTTCCACAAGGGTGCCGCCCCGGTACCAGTCGTTGGCGCGCAAAATAACAACGAAAGTATCTTCAACTACGAACAGCTTTTCGCAGCAGAGCTCCAGAAGAAGCACAAGGACCAGTCCTATCGTTACTTCAACAACATCAACAGACTTGCGAACAAATTCCCAGTTGCTCACACTGCCAATGTCAAGGACGAAGTTGAGGTGTGGTGCTCGAACGATTATCTCGGCATGGGAAACAACCCGATTGTCCTCGAGACAATGCAGTAGGTAGAACTCATTTTGCCTGGTCCCACTCTCATCAATTCTTGTGCATAGCCGAACTCTGGACAAGTACGGGGCCGGGGCCGGAGGAACACGGAACATTGCTGGGAACAGTGCTATGCACCTCGCTCTGGAAAAGGAGCTAGCGTCACTCCACAGGAAGCCAGCCGCCCTTGTCTTTTCGTCATGCTATGTGGCAAATGATGCTACCCTTTCTACCCTCGGGTCGAAGCTCCCGGGCTTGGTCTACTTCTCCGACGCATCTAATCATGCCTCCATGATTCAAGGTATCCGTCATTCTGGTGCGAAAAAGGTTATTTTCAAGCACAACGACTTGGAAGACCTAGAGGACAAGCTGAAGATGTGGCCTCGTGAAACTCCGAAAATCATTGCGTTCGAGAGCGTCTATTCTATGTGCGGTAGCATCGGACCTATCGATGAAATCTGTGATTTGGCGAAAAAGTATGGCGCTTTGACATTCTTAGATGAAGTTCATGCCGTGGGGTTATACGGTCCTCGTGGTGCGGGAGTCGCTGAACATCTCGACTTCGAAGCGCACCAAAAGGCTGGCCAAAATCCAGAGGCTATCAAGGGTACCGTCATGGATCGTGTTGACATCATCACTGGTAAGTTGAACATTGACATTTACCCGTTGGGTCTTCTGATCTCTTTGGTAGGTACTCTGGGCAAAGCCTATGGCTCTGTTGGAGGATACGTCGCTGGCTCACGCGACTTCATCGACATGATCCGCTCCTACGCCCCAGGATTTATTTTCACCACCTCACTCCCGCCAGTCAGCGTCGCCGGCTCTCGCGCATCGATCATGTACCAGAAACATCATATTGGCGACCGCGCTTTAAAACAAGTCAATGTTCGCAAGGTCAAGGAACGCTTCGCTGAACTGGATATTCCTGTCATCCCAGGACCGTCCCACATCGTGCCAGTTCTTGTGGGGGATGCAGGGATCGCTAAACTGGCAAGCGACAAGTTATTGCACGAACAGAGCATCTACGTTCAGGCTATCAACTATCCTACTGTCGCTGTCGGCGAGGAGCGTTTGAGAATCACTGTCACACCTGGCCACACCGCTGAACAAATCGACGGTCTTATTCACGCCATCGACACCGTTTTTACGGAGTTGAACATCAACCGCACAAGTGACTGGGCGAAGCTTGGTGGACGCGCCAACGTTGGCATTGGCAAGGATGACGTGAAACCTATTTGGACGGAGAGCCATATCAATACTGCGGGTGTTCCACAGACCTTGCAGAATGGTCAGCGAGCTGTGGTCGATGTCACGGCCGTCGATGTTGTCCGTAAGGAATTTGAAGCTTTGTTGAGACTGGTTGACGGTGAGCGTAAGGCGGAGGATGAAGTATTCAGGGGAGCAGTCAAACTGGCAGCAGGTCCTTTTACGAAGCAACCTCGGGTCCGTACAACTGTTGGCAGCCTTGAAGTCGCAGCAGCCATGCAGGTCCCTGTTTCCGCTTGACCTACCAATCATTTGTTTCCATGTACCTGGTACATTGTCTTAGAAAGTTCTCAATACCATGCCTGTAGGCCATGAAATCGGTTAAAGTCATAGCTTTAGCTGCTCTTATTGAGTGCATGGAGGATGACTAGGGCTCGTGACGTATTTGGTTGCTGATTGATCGTGGACCCGACGTTAGCACTGTCGTCGAATGGCTGAGCGCCTTGCATCGGTGCCTCCGACTCGGAGGTTGACGCTTTCGAAATACACTCCCCAATCAGTTTCTGCAACCAAATTCAGTGTCGTCAACAACGATGAACCCCGCATACTAGCCTCTCTAGCGCCGCCCCTGATGCCAACCAGGTATTTGGTTACAAGTGGCATATAATTCTCGGGTATCTGCATACCTCTGAACGTGATTTTGAGCGGTAACGAGAACATTAGAGCTTACAGCCTGCTCCGACCAGACATTGCGTAGCAGCCAATTCTGTCTGGCTTTGTTGAACTTCCAGACTTCGCTTCCTCGACATTGTTCGTAAGCATACAACAAGGCTAGTGTGAACTTGAGGATACCATCAGTCTTAGGCACGATTGATACCTACCTCTGCGAGATTGCTCTGAGAGTGACTCGTCGATGGCGGGATCTGGGTAAGGGAGACGACGCTACGTTCTTGGGGATTAGAATCCTTCTATCATATTTTCTATATCACTTACCATCCGATCTTCTTCTCGATACTCGTCGCGTTTTTTATTTCTTTGAAGCTCGTGTTCAGCAGCGTCTGTTTCAAAGTTAACAGACTCGTCGGGCATTGTATCACGGTCGGTCCGCTTCCGCTTCCTTGACACCTTCACTTTGCTAAGCGTGTTCAACGACGTGGAAGCTTTCTTCAATTCAAGGTTTGCGATAGAAGGGTCTGAGTGTTGGTGACCTTCGCAGAGGTCATGACCGTTTTCTGCTGTTTCCGGGCCTGACTTTCTGGCTTTCTTTACCTTCAGCCCTTTTTCCTCTCGCTCGGACTTTCGATGTCTCTTAGTAATTATCTTGATATTCTCCTCGGACATTAGCTATCACTGACGCATGTATATGCAGAATGAGCATGCAAAATCGGGTAGCAGTTACAACACCCACCAGAGAGGCAACAAGACAGTCAGCAAGACCTCAGTAAATGTGCCAGCGATCGGAGGTGGAGACTTCCGGCCGGCGAC
Organism: Boletus pseudo-olivaceus; assembly: GCA_038092955.1. Lineage (NCBI taxonomy): Eukaryota > Fungi > Basidiomycota > Agaricomycetes > Boletales > Boletaceae > Boletus > Boletus pseudo-olivaceus. Next base: position 65,887 of record JBBPRI010000085.1, on the reverse strand, counting down.
CAAGCCAGTTGTAATACTGCCATCTCTCACGCTCGGGTGTGAAAACTCCATCCAATTGATTGTACTAACGTTTGCTCTTCACTATTTTCTCCTCTATGGGTCTCACTTTCTCTTCGTTGCTTAACTCGTTTGCATCGCTTCTGCGATGGAGCAAGGACCAGGATGTCCGTATATTAATGCTTGGTCTCGATTCGGCGGGGAAGGTCTGCTGAACTTCTATCGATCGGCTACCTCCTATGTCTGACATGTGCGTATAGACCACGATACTGTACAGGTTGCAGGTATGAATTCTTGGGCTCCAAAACTGGGCTCTTTTATAATTCCGAGCAAGATTGGTGAAGTAGTTTCGACGATACCCAGTGAGTGCTTGATAGTTTTGGCTGGTCGGGGTAGCTGACGTATTTGGACTCGAAGCAATCGGGTTTAATGTCGAGACCGTGGAGGTGCGCCAAGGCTCCGACATCCGGTTACTTGTTCTGATTTGTCCTAGTACAAGAATATCAAGTTTCAAGTATGGGATCTTGGAGGACAGTCGAGCATCCGGTGAGAACACATTCTGCATTTGGATACGGTACACGAGTTGATCCCATGCAGACCGTATTGGAGGTGTTACTTTCCCAACACATCTGCAATTGTTTATGTTATAGATTCGTCCGACCATTCTCGCCTCGGTACCTCACGAAGCGAGTTGTTGACCATGCTCTCGGAGGACGAGCTGAGTGGTGTACCCCTCCTCGTGTTCTGCAACAAGCAAGACGTAGATGGTGCGCTGAAACCGGAAGAGATCAGCGAACAATTAGGACTTGCAGGCGCGGAGACCGCGAGACAGTGGAGTGTGCGCGGCAGCTGTGCCACGAAAGGTGAAGGTTTAGAAGAAGGTCTCGATTGGTGGGTGATTCTTGACCTCGACTCCACTTTGCTTATCAGTTGTGGTCAGGCTGGTGAACGCGATCCAGAAGAAATAGAACCGTTTTCTCAGATCATCTTCTTGCATCCTTGCACAGTTGATCTTGATCGAATATTGGTATACCCGCCGTGTAATCAAACACGTATCCTAATTGCTTTGTAATTTGAGCCCAGTTCGAGATTGGGCGTTGACTGCCCGTCGCCGGTTGAGACTGACCCTACGGTTAGCAAGGCCAGCCGATCAATATAGTCCGAGGCAGGACAAACTCCAAATTCACGCCCTCTACTAGTAGCAACTTTTCATGTTCCTTGTCAATCATGCAAGGAACATGCTGCGCTGGCCATCGGTATGTTGCTTTGTGAATGATCAAATTCTTCACTAACTTACCCCAATATGTCTAGCGTTTAGATCTGGGCGCACAAGTTTCACCTCATTGCCACTGCGGATCAGTCGTGGCATTACTTTTTGGTACGAACTAATGACGATACAAATCGTAGCGGGACAATGGCCGGATACGTATACCTAATAATCAAAATCAAGAAATACGTGTCAACAGATAATCCGTTACGTATCCATAGTCGACGACTTTTGCCCTTCTCAACTTGAAAAAACATTGACTTTAGGTGTATTCTTCGACTGCGATCAATCTTGCCTACAAGCCAAGAGTTTGGGACACAGTAAGCCAGTGATGGTCAAACCAAAGGTCGTTGTCAAGTTTACAATCATCCTTGTTCGTCTCGTTGCCGTGTGTCACAGTGCCCGCTTCTGTTTCCACCTTCGCTTGCAAGTACACTCTGAGCCGAGGATTGTCGAAATTGCGGCGTGTGCACGATCGTGACCGACTCCCCATAGTGTTCAGCGATTTGGAGGAAACTGGAACGCTGGCCTTCAATGCGAAAGGTGCGATCGTCCAACTCTGGTGGAGGAAGATGCGTGACCACGTAGGCCAAATAACCTGCAAAGATTTGAGAATTCTGATCCTCACCCACAGGGAGCATAGTACTAAGTACCTGCCACGTCACTAAGCGAAGTCCACGATGCGGGTCCTTTCCCTTCCCTGATCAAGATCACTTCATTCTCCACGTCCATCCCCAAGAGAAATGGGATAAATTCCACGAGGAATCCGGACTGGTAAACCCACTCAGCCTAACGGAGTCCTTGAACATGGGAAAGAATATGAACATACGTAAACCCGTACATACGGTATCCCACATATAATTCAAACTCAAGCACAGATTAAGATCACGTACCGACAAACTCGCTCTTTTGACCCAAGATACTGTCTTGCCCCTCGGACGGAATTCCGTATTCAGACGGAACATACCATTTTACACCTGCGTTCTTCGCGGCCTCAAGAGTACGTGCCTGCACATCAAGATAATCATGGTTAATTGCCGAAATGACTACGTCGCAGTTGTGCAATTGAAATTGTTCAGCGAGTGCTGTCAACTCCGTGAAATCGACAGCCGTATGAGTAGCTTCCGAGGGGAATTTCCTGTGCTTGGTCTGAGAGCGGGTGAATATGACGATTGACTCAGGCCCCGTTCTCAACCAGCGACTAAATATTCGAGGTTCGAGTGAAGCCCCGGCCCGTTTCTATAAGTTACGAACGAACTTCAGGCAAAGATGAACCGAGTGTGCCAGTCCCATTTATCACTCGAGCCCACAGAGGAGCTGCTAGTTGCCGGCCATAACTTGTATGAGACACATGATGTAGTATATGACACCATTCAGCTCAACTCCTATCGTGCCAACCTAGACATGGCAATCAGCGTCATTGCGTAGTTTTCCCCGTTATTTGGAGGCGTACTGCACTAGGATAATGGCTGGACGGACACTCGGAATTACGTCTCGCAGGGATATCCATCCTGTGACCAACTCCAGTTCCATCTCTCCGCATCAGAGTCCGACAAACACTTTTGGTAGACATCGTAGTCGGGTCTCCAAACCCGAACGGTACCGTCGTCGGCGCAGGTAGCCAGCGTTTCGTGTGCCCAATCCACGGCGCCCACCTCTCCTGTCTGTCCACAAAGTTCTACCGCGGCAGCCAATGGCCCCCTGGAATAAGGCGATGCAGACAGTCGTGCGGCATTGCTAGCATCAATTAGGAAGGAGCTGCCACCCTTCCCCGAGCACCCGCTGGCAAGCCACCGTCCACAAGGTGAGCTGGCAAGTCGAACATAGAAGGAGGTTCTGAAATTTGGATGCGTTGCTGCTTCCAATGGTATCAAGGAAAGAGAAGAATAGGTGTACAGCCAAGAATCAGCTCCGAGTGCAAAAAGGAGGCCAGACGTTGGCCCAGAGCCAGCGCACAAGCTAGAGATTCCGCGCGGGCGACACGATCCGTTCATTGTTGTTGCGTCATCTGGTGATGACGCACAAGGCAATCTCGTGTGTCGTTTGGAGTCTTTCGGTACCGTGAGACGGAGGTCCCACAAGTTCAGGATGCTAAGTACCTCATCAACATACCGAGTTTTTATAGGTGGTTGTGACATACCCATCAAATGATCCACTACTGATCAGAGTATAAGATGGGGTGCCGGCATAAAGTATACTCGTGACACTCCGTGGAAGTGGAGTTATCTTTTTGCGTCCACCGTTCGATTTCCCTTGACCATGTGCGCCATGGACAGTCATGACTGGCTGCAGCACTGGAATGCCTTCTCTGATCCCTACACGGCTACTTGCCATTCGTAGGTCCCATACACATATCTGCCCATCTCTACTGCCTGTGCTGAGAATGTCACGGTGAGATGGATCCCATGCGATGCACTTGACAGAACTAGTGTGAGTTTGAAGCAACTGCAATAGATTTTGCGTTTCGACAGAACAAATTCGCGTGCTTTTGTCCGCGGATGCTGTCGCAAGCATGGTGTCATCCAGACTCCATTTCACATCGAATATACCATTTTGGTGGGGTTGAAAAATCGTTCGTTGAGGTTCTATGAATAACAGTAAAGCCCAGGCACCAGGGAATCTAAGTAAGCATACCGAAATCCCATTCACGACGTCTGGAAGTATTGAGGAATGATACAGAGCCTTCTTCTGTGGCTACGGCAAGAAGGGGAGTGCCGTGACCCCTGGCACCTGTTAGACAACATGGGTGGAATTCTATGCTCAAATGTTGGATGCTCTTACCGTAAGAGTATGCGCAAGCATAGGGTGGCGTCACAAAAGTATGGTCGGCAAGGGAGGAACACCTGAACACGTCAGATCTGTGTGAGGATACAAAGGACTGCAGTATAAGACGCGAAGGCACTTTGCACATAGGAGAGTGAGCAATGAGCAATGTACGTCGATGGTGCGAGGAAGAGATGCATACATATGGCCCGCAGAGAGTTAGATGGTGGGCGCCGAGATGATATCTGCAACAGGTCGAATATTGTATGGCGATGGGGGTGACGTTTAATACAACTGAAGTCCTCTGTGTCGCTATCACCCGCTTCTCTGCTTGGACGCGTTAGACGCGGTCGCTTTGTGGGTGCTTCGTCTGGCGTTGGTGGCCTCCGCTTTGAGGGGACATCTTCCGGAGGTGTTGGCAGTGGGTAACCTTGTATTTGCGGAAGAACATTGGTACTGTTCAGCAATACACACTGGTGGTTGCACTGGCTCATGGAGTGACGACTCGGACCATGAATGCATGATCACGCACGCGTGCGGTCAGTAGATGTCGAGACCACGTGACCGCATATCGACTGATACCTCGTGGCAGTCAGACTCATGCACAAGCAACACTCAAAACTCCACAAACGTCCACGACTGAGAATAGTGATCGAGTGCAATGACATTTAATGCACCTTTCCGTTCCATGGCTACGATTTCCAGGAAATCTCTCAAGATTGGTATGATTCCCGCTGACGGGATTGGTCGGGAAGTCCTCCCAGTATGGCTGCAATTTTCACTGCTCCTGCTATTTCCTTACCATCATCAAGGGTGCAAAAGCCGCAATCCAAGCTTTGGGATCCTCCATACCAACAACCGACTTTGTCGACCTCGTCGCTGGTTTTGAGTGCTTTCAGAGGACAGGCACTGCCCTGCCAGATGAGACAGTAGAGGTGTTGAAAGATGAGTGCGACTGCGCTTTGTTTGGAGCAGTCAGGTATGTCGTGTTCTTTCGTGTCAGAAGCTCTCCGTATAACTGTACAAACGCTGAGTGTCTCAGTTCGCCCTCGCGCAAAGTTGTCGGCTATTCATCGCCTATCGTAGCTTTGCGCAAGAAAATGGATCTATACGCTAATATTAGGCCTGTTTCCGCTGTGAGTACATATTTTGTCATCGAATGCGAGGAATTATGAACCATGCTGGTAGGTAGCCCCCACACTAAACGAACAACCAACAATCGATCTCGTGGTCGTCCGGGAGAACACCGAATGTCTTGTGAGTTTAGCATCATCGTGGCAGAACCATTCCTAATTATAGTTGAGGGATCCAGTATATCAAAGAAGAAACACAGACCGTCGGGGAGAAAGGCATTGAAACCCGAGCAACGCGCCTTATCACGGAGCGCGCTTCACGCCGCATCGGGGAAATGGCCTTCAAAATTGCTCTGACTCGACCTCGCAAGGTCTGTGCAGTCTAGCGTTTGGTCCGCTGAACTGACTGGCCTTACCTCAGCATATCACTATCATTCACAAATCTAATGTGCTCTCCGTCACAGATGGCCTTTTCCGCGAAACCGTCCTTGGTGTTCCCACACTACCTGGTATGAACAGGAAATACGATGATATCACAGTTGCGGAACAGCTCGTTGACAGTGCCGTATATAGGTTTGTTCCAAATCCCCCTCACCTGATTATCTCTGATCATCTGTAGACTATTCCGGGAACCACAGTGAGTACTTTGAATAAAGCCAACTCTTCCAAGTTTAGACAAGTGACTCCAATCAGCATTTATGATGTGATGGTCGCGCCCAACCTTTATGGTGATATTATTTCGTGAGTCACTTGTCATGGGAATTTCCTTCGTCTTCATTCCACGTTGCAGGGACGCGGCAGCTGCACTTGTTGGTTCTCTTGGCCTTGTGCCTTCCATCAACGCAGGGGATAGCTTTGTTATGGGCGAACCGTGAGTTGTAAACGTGGTGGATCATATGAAGATCTCATCAGACATTCCAGTGTCCACGGATCCGCCCCGGACATCGCTGGTCAAAATATCGCCAATCCGTTGGCTGCTATCCGTTCTGCTGCACTCATGCTCCGTCAGCTTGGGTATGGCGATGGTGCTGCTCGCATCGAGAACGCAGTGGACGAAGTGATTAGGGAAGGTAGATACTTGACGCCTGACCTTGGCGGGAAGAGCAGCACAAGCAAAGTTGTGGACGAGGTAGTCAAAAGGATATAAAGGATACAAGTGTGGTTGAACCTTGAAATAGGGTTATGGTTTGGTAATGAAAACCTCGTGTACGCTCTCAGTGGCAAGACGCGGGTCCTTGAAGTTCCTTTCTTCCCCATTCCCTTCCCATTGCAAGGCTAAGATTGGGTCGGAGCAAGATACACCCCTTTAGCTGGTCAGGCGGCCGCTATCTAGCCGTCGATCTATCTACGCCTTGAATTCGTGCGTCGTGTGCAGCTGCTTGCAGGCGCCGCTGCTGCAGCGCCTTCCGAACAAGCCCGCCAGGCTTGCATACCAATCACGGCCCCGCGTTCTTTCCATCGAAAACACGGACGCCTCGAGGCTTTCATTTACTTCGCGTGTTGCGTGCGTCATTGTACACGAGTCTAGCAATTGCGTACTGTGCACAAAGAATGGGGAAGCACAATACTACAAAGAAGGGCAAGCAGAAAGAACCTACCCTCGCCGTCCCTGTCAGTGCCCCTCCTCCTCCTCCTCCTCCCTCCCCTCCCCCTCCACCTGCGGCCTTATCCCCGCCTGCTGCGCGTCATATCCAGTATCCATCTGCAACCATCGACACAATAGAGGAACAAGAAGAATTCGGAGGCCTCTTGGGTGAATTTCTTTCACTATCACGCGAAAATCTGAGATCGTCCTGGGGCTGATGACCGGCATCATTTCCCATTAGGTGGCCATGTAGGAGATGCAGAGGAGGAATGGCAAGATGTCGGTCGCTCAGCCGATGGCTGGGCGGCTAATGCGCCCGAAAGTGGTAATGAAGACTTGGATGACGACGGATGGGGAACGGGCGTCACTCAAGTACCTATGCCCCCATCACCCTCCCAGCCTCCACAGAAGAAGTCTGGTGGAGGAAGGGATCACACAAAGTCGCACTATCCTCAACAACAGCCCCGACTACCGCCATCGAACCACCAGAACTCCACGGGATTCGGTGCCAATGCAGACGCTTACAAGAGTTCATGGGGTTACGCAAAACCCCAACAACCCCAAGACGCTTGGGCGTCTCCAGACGGATGGGCAGAAGACGATGAGTGGGGTGACCAGGGCGACCAGGCGAACGGGGACGACGGATTGGAGCCAAATGACGGGTGGAATGATGCCAATAACGGCTGGGATCAACAACCTCATTCCGCAGCATGGAACCACGCTGTATCTGCGCATGCCGCTCATTCCCAAGCAACGTCGCATGCACCGACCAGCGGATGGCAAAGCTGGGGTGAAGAGGCGCAGAGACTACCCAAGGTAACTTTTGATCCCGCCATTCCACCCTCCCCGAGCTCCTCTGGGAGCAAGCCAGCTCTATCCCAGCTACAGCGATCCCGGATTTTGAATGCGCTGCTTAATAATCCGCAACAGAATCAACAGCCCTATCCTATGCCTCCGAACGCCGGAGGATCGTTCCTCCCCGCGGTTGCGGACAGCTGGCAGCAGCATCAATCCCCTCACCATGGGAACCGGCAGCAGCAACAGCAGCACGGACGTTATCAATCATATGAACACCATGGACACGAAAGCAAGAAGAATAAAAAGAGCAAACCCCAAGACCAAAGTGCACACACACAGCAGCAGAACAAGAGCGATCAACGACGACAGGAAGAGGTGCATGATGTATGGGGACTTGGTGACGGATGGAGTGATTTTCAAGACGAAGAGGAGCAACAGGACATGACACAAGATGGCTGGGGTCGCAGAGTTCATTTCTCCCCCGGTGCGTTACGCGCGTCTATGCTTCCTTCTTCCGCTCCTTCCGTTGCCCACTCGACTGTTGTCGAAAACTTCACCGTCAATGCTTTGCCGCAGAACAAGCTTGGACTCTCGACAATCCCAATGTCAAAAACGCTTTCGTACGCGTATTCGGGCACCACACCATCCACGGAGAGCGAACCAGGTCGCGCGGCGATGCAGCGGATAACGGATTTCCAATTCGCCGAGTCACGAGGCGAAGCAATGAAGAGCGTGCAACGCGCTTTCTACGGCAAGCAACGCAAGGCTGCAGATCGCTTCCATTGGTTGTTCTCCCCAGAAAAAGACGAACGAGTCTCGTCCCTTTTAAATTGGATAAATTCCATGTCATTCGGGATTGCGTCCTTCGGCGTGAGTCGGTTCATCCTCCTGTACACCCTCAGTTTCTAATGTTTCCTCAGCTACAAAAATTCCTCCAGACACGAGAACGAGGCGCTTTGATTGTCAATGCTGCTTATCGACCCGTTCATTCCCCAAGCGAGCCAGCCTTTGATTGGGTCACCTGGAACCAAATTCAACTGACCAAGGATCGGATTTTGCAAGAGTCCGTCGGTTACTATAACCCAGCTATGCATATCATAGTTTTTGTCTTCCTCCCATCACCTTCCGGAAACAGTGTCGCTATTTGGAGACGGAAGTTGCCTATTCCCAGTAACATTCTTCTAGCCTACCAAGCCCAAATCACTCAGGCAATGGCCTCTTTGCGCAAGGAATATCCAGTGTTTGTGGACGCGTACGTGCACGAACAAGGGTATCTACGAATTGGATCTGATGACATATCTAGATTACCAGCCCCACCCGAACCAATACCTTCGTCACCTCCCAAGAAAAAACGAAAGTGGTACAAACTTTGGTTATCTTCATGAATATTATGTGCGTGTATGAAGAGTCAATAATGTATTGAGGAGCTTTGCATTTATGCTCTGTGTATGACTAGTGAATTCTGTACTTCTATGACACTTGTACCCATTCGTTAGCGGCTTGCTTGATCTTCCTCCATTGTCTCGGTATCGTGTTTTTGAGCAATTACAACTTTACAGATATGTACCTAGAGCACCACAGCAGTGTTCACTTGCACTGGATGCGAAATCCTTGGTAGCCCACAAACACTAGCTGCAGCAAAGTACATGGACCCGGTGCCGGGCAGATATCAATCAGGGCTGCCCCTGAGTGAGATCTATTCCAAGGGTTTGGTGGAATAACCTACCTTGTGTGGGGTGGGTGAGATCTGCAGCTTCAGAGCTAAAGTCCGCAACCTCTCAATGCCATGATCATGGGTGGCCGACGAAGGGACACCCTGGTTGAGCTCTACTTCGTGCATGAATGCTGCAACATCAGCTAGCGATAAGCCAAGCGGAGGAAATAGATCAAGACGATGTCTGAAGGATGTAAGCATAAGTGGCGGGTATAGGATGCACGCTGTGATGCACTAGCAGGCAAAGCTCGCCTCGCTTGCTTGCCCTCATCCAAGAGGGTCTGCAACTCTGCGCGCGTGACAGACTGGAATGAATTCAGCTGGACTTGGGTCTGTGATATGTCACGGCGCAAGAGAGATATTTCGTTCTTGGACTTCTCTAGGAGGGATATCACGCGTGCCAACTCCTCCCGCCTGAGGGCGATATCGTGTGCGGACCTGGAGACGAGCCTCTGAAAGTCGGCATTGGCAGCGACGAGGTGATCGATCTGCTGCGTGAGGCGGGACATGCGCCTGCGGGTGAGAGCATAGGGGACGGCGAGGACGGGGACAAGAAGGGTAGTGAGGAGGACGACGGTGGTGATAGCCGGGCGTCTGAGAAGAACGTTGTCCCTCGACGGTGTCTCCTCCATCGCGGACGTTAACTAAGGGCTTAGTAATGACTTGGCATGGGCTGTGAGTCAAGGTATGCTTAGGTAATACTCGAGGCACGGTCGCACGTTGCGAACATTCTGCAGGGCTGGAGCAAGTCGACGACGACAACGACGAGCTGATTAGATACACGGGGCGCGGGCGATGCACAGTCTGTTTGGCTGATTGATCCGTTCATTGTCCAAACGTCACCCTTCTGACTTGACAGGCATCAAGCCCGGATATGGCCTCTCCCTCGGCGCCTCCGGCAGTCTCAGAACTCCCCTTCGCTGGCGCCGAATCAAGCGACACTCCCCAGCGCCTCCAACCTCCCAACGACGCAGAGAAAGAAACCCTAGAGTCTCACGAAGTCATCGAGCTTCAGGCATTCAGCGAACGCAAAGCATGGATAGAGGAAAAAATCAAAGTGAGTCTCTGCTGCAGCTCCTTCCACACACACACTTCTCATTCTGTCTTTCAGTTTCTCGAGCAGTTGCCCCCCATCCAAGTCTTCGTCGGCATTGACGCCGTCCGCACTTCCGCCGATTCTGTGCCTGGTCTACCTTCCCGCGAACAGCTCCGAGATTGGTTGGCGGAACATGACAGGATTGAGAAAGAGACCGAGATCTTTGACTCCGGTGAGCTCAAGAAGCTCAGAATGTTCACAAAAGGTATGTACTTGACCTTTCCTCGCTTCCCATCTACCGACATATTACAGCTGCCACCCAACGCCATCTCTCCCCGCAGGACACCGATCTCATCGAGCTCACTCTCACAACCATTTACGAACTCGACAAGCTCCTTCACCTCCTTCGAGATCGTTCAGAAAATCTCGACCTTCTCGGCGTCCGACTCAGTTGGGAAGAGCACCGCACTGCTGCTTGGGCGGATCTGAAGAAGCTTCTGGTCGACGTCGAAACATTCCTTGTAACTCGTGCTCGATGGTCTCCGTCTATCTACGAAGTCATGGCGAAGCACGAAGAGCGGCCCTCCGCACGCAGAGGATCTATCGCTTCCATGGCTTCCGACACTTCCGCAACTTCCAACGCCGGTTTTTCTCGCACTGCACGCTTTAAGCTCGCAGAATTGCTGTCTCGCGACGCAGCCCAATTCGCTGGAAAAACAACATCCCTACGACACGGAAAGATTGCGGCCGCGGGAAAGGCTCTGGACAGATTGATAGACAACAGTCGAAAGCCTGTTCCAGAGGAACTACTTGACGAGCAGGATAGGCTCGAAGAGAAGGGCATCCATGAGATGGTGGACGTCGGCAAGTTCGTCATGGACATTGTAATGCAGTGGCGAAAGTGAGTGGCCTCCGTTCTTCCCAACAAGTTTTCGTGTAATTTTCTCTCGGTAGGGTGGATGAACTTTACGTCGAGACCATGAAAGATCAGAATACGGCGCAGAACCTCCTGGAAGAAATCGAGACAGCTAAACTTTATCACCCCACTCCTCGGCAGAGCTCAAGCTTTACCTCTCGCGTCGACACTCTTTTCAAGCGTCTCACGCTACGTGGAGACCCGACGTCTAGCCCAGGCATTTTCCCTCGACCAACTCACCCCTTGTTCCCGGATCAACTGTCGTTTAACAACACGCTCGTTCAGAGCCTATCCACAGAATTCGCGGCTGCTACGGACTTAGTCATCAAAGTGGATACTCTCGCCAAAGAGTACCGTTCCAATTACGAGGCTGTCAAGGAAGTTGATCTCCTCTCCCAGTCTGCGAACGAGCTGTTGTCAAAGTTCAACTCCATCATCGATCGCCTCTCACATGGCATCTCTACTTATGAGGGAGATGGGTCACCGCCAGACTTGTCGAACGAAATTTGCCTACAACCCACCATGCACGCTACATTCCTCGCTTTGTTCCCAGCTTTGCTTGAGGAAGCAGAACAAGCTAATTCTGCTGCCGATAAGCTCGTCTGTTCCTATCAGCTGGCCCTTTTAAACTTGGATCGGCCCGGGGTCGACCTCTCCTTCAAGCAACATGCAGCTAGCGTATTGGATACCTTGGTACTCGCACGCAACACATTGCGTATCCTTGCCAACGACACGGACACACGGGTGGGACACCTCAGAGTCGTCAGGAAGGTATGGTCAATCATGGATGAATCTCTGAAAATGTTGCAAAACATTCAGAGTGAGGTAGGAGAAACGATGGAAAGGGAAAAATGGAAGCTACCGGATGAGATTGGCGCGGACCCTATGACCCCCGAGACGCCTCGATCTCGCAGTCTGGACCCCATCGTCTCCTCGTCGGACATACTTAGACGACTCGACATTGTACGCGAGACTCTTTCGCATGATGTCGTGGTACCCCTAGATTCCCTGTCAGGCTCTCTCCAGGCATCTTTAGACTCTTTCCTCGCTCAGACATATGGCGGACTCATGAATCGACTAGAGAATGTCAACCGGGTGGTACAGCTCTTGGACGCGGTCAAATCCCAATCTGCGGCTATGACCTCACTTCGGGAGGCAGTAAATGAACTGCAAGTACGGATTGAAGACCTTATGATCCGATACGATGCCGCTACCGAAGAGGTATTATCAGGGGACTTGCGTCTTGAACGCATTTCGGAGACATACTCGGAGCTACAGGTGGATACCAATTCCCTCTGTGACGCTGTCAAGACTTTTGCCAACAGTGTTGCCCATCGTGTACCCCTCGTCGCTCCACGTCCTCGTGATCAAGCTTCTGCCACCTTTATCCGCAAAAAGTCTTCTTTCACTGACTCTCGACCTGGTGCTTCTGCATTACCTATCACTGTCGAACTTCCTTTTTCGCTCACCAGCCTGGACGACAGTGTTCGTACGGACTCCAACTTTCTCGTCATGAGGCTTACCGGAGAGACGGAAAGGTTACATCGGAAAGCCGACCACTTCCAACTCGCTCGTATGGCCAGAGATGCCGATACCGCAATATCCGCAACCACTCGCGACTTGCATGAAGTCACTCAAGATCTTGAGTCCTTGTGGATTTCTATCACCTCGATACCACAGCCTGATTCGAAACTCCGAGCTTTGCAAGAACTCTCTCAAGCTGTTGAAGGGCATTGTGCACAACATCGCTCTCGCCTTTCTTGTTCGCTGTCTTTGATCAGAGAATCCATCCGCCACATGGAGTCTATACCAGCTTCCCGCGACCTACACTTCCATGAAACACTGCTCTCGTCGCGCCGACGAGGCGTGGATGACTTAGAAATCAAATTTAACTCATGGGGTGACAGGGCGGCCGTGGTTAGGGGCAAAATATCGGAAGGTCTTCTCCTCGAATATCAAAGACTTGAGACTCTGCGTATCCAGCGCGAACGAGAAGCAGAGGAGAAAAGGCAACAGGAAGAACGTGAGCGCTTAGACAACGCAACCCTTTTGGAGGCGGAGTGGCTCGCGGCCGAGCAGAGACGGCACGACAAGGCCGTTCTTGAGGCGGCCGAAAGGTTGACCCAGGAGCCGGCTGCGCATAATGAGACTGAGAGACATCAGGAGCAGTCAAATAGGGAACTTCAAGAGGCACCTCTCAAAGCACAGCAAATGACCTCTATTGCCCTACAGGAAGCCGAAGAGCACGGACAAAGCGACGCCAAAGCAGAAGTCCCGGCAGAGGAAAACAAATCAAGGGCCACCGAGTGTCAACAGGTAGAAGTGGTTGAGCCACGAGGAGACACGATCAACGAATGGGCACCGGAACTTGTCCAAGGGAAGGGCATGGCTGCGTTTACTTTCCCAAGTACGTCTCGCCCTCCGGAAGAAGGTTCGTGTTATTTTGGTTGCTATTATTGCAATAATGACTCTTACCCCCAGATGTATTCGGACTACGGGTAGCTCCTTCACCTTCTCCTACCAAAGGTCAAGGGAAAGATGAGTGGTTCGACAAGATTGTTGCTCTTAGGAAGGGTCTAAGGTCGATCAACATCAATGAAGTTGCCAGACCCATGGCAACGTCAATTTTCGTCGCGCAATTACCGACCTTGGAGGAGTATGGGAAGATGAATGCTCGTTTTGCTACCATCCTTTCTGCGTTCGCGGCTTTGCCCTCCCCAACTCTCTTACCGACCGTTGAGTTAGAATACCGATCACTGAAGAGCGAGTTAGACGCTTCCCAGGAGCTTATGCAGCGCATTCGCCGATTGGCAGATCTAGCGGATATAGCTCATAAATGCGACATGGCCCTGAGCGATCTTCTGGAACACATTGACAGCTATCCCGCAGCTCCTGCAGGACCATTGTCGAGCACACACGTCTCAACCCCCCGCTTGCCCCCGGAGGAGCAGCTTAGTGCTCGAATTGGCTTCACCAGACGAATGTTTGCACACGTGACAACGTACTTAGAGCCGATTAACGACGATCCTCGCGCTGTTACTGAGTACCAACGTGTCCAGCAAACCTGGCTGGAACTGGAAGATATGGCCAACGACAGAATTGGGGGCACGAGATCGCGATCATCCAGTGTAGTCAGCTCTGGTCGAAACAGCCGTGCGTCTGTGTCCGCTGTTAGCTCTTGTTCGGGAGGATCGAGTCGTCCGAACAACCCCAGGCTTTCTCACAGCGGAAAAACCAGTAGATACTCAAACCTCTCAGTGGGCGGGTCAGGCGGAGGCCAGTTCCTGACCCCAAACCATCCGTCCTCCCGACGTGTGTTATCCAGTTCCTTGAACAGTCACCGTCGCTCGTCAAGTAAACTATCCATGGCATCAGTGGATACTACCCGTTCAGTTTCCGGACCCACCCCATCGGCATCACCATCCTTCTCGACTTCCTTATACAGCTCTACTTTTGCTTCCCGGCAGCGTACAGCCAGCATGTCATCCAGTGTCTCTAGCCCTGCCCCGACTCCGTCTCTGACGGTACGGCCGCGGACACAAACCAGGTCCCGGGTGTCTCCCACTCCATCGGAAATGTCATCGAATTCCCGAACGAATCCAACTCGGCCTTCCTCGTCCATGTCAACTTGGGCTCGCGCGCCGAGACAGTCGTTCCCTGTGGCGAACAGGGCTCAGACCCCACCTCGTCGAACCCAGCCAGCCCCTAAAAAAGCGTATGTTGCTAACCCGAAAAATAAGCTCGATGTTGCCGTAGGAGATGTTGTTAACAAACTTCCCGTGAATATCAATGTCGAAGTCGTTGCTGATACCTGGAGGGATCAGAGCGGCAAGTACTGGATTGGCGACCAAGAGCCTAAATTATGCTTTTGTCGAATCCTTCGATCGCAGACCGTGATGGTTCGTGTTGGGGGCGGATGGCAGGAATTGTCTAAGTACGTGATGCACGCATGATGTACGGTTGCCTCTAACGCGCACTGACGTCTTCCTAGGTTCATCAAGGGCCATTTTGCAGACCAGTTCCGAATAATGTCTCCTGAATCACCACCACACTTCGGCTCGCCTCGGTTCGGATCCAGAGAGGAGAATTGGATTAGTTCTGCTACCTTATTTGAAGCCTCGGAAATCACTGCCTCTCCTCCGCCCCCGCGTACCCCAGAGCCCTTAGGTCCTTTCATTCCCTCGTTCACCCTTTCCACGCCCGACGCTCGCAGTCCACACACTGTGAAGTCTTCCCCATCATCAGGGTCACCATTGGCCCCTTTGCAATTCATGCGGCGTGCAAACCCAGGCGGACCATTGATCCGTCCTACCACGCCTTCAGAACCACCCACCCATCGCCCTCGGACAAGTATACCCAGTACACCAGCTCGACAGAGTCGACACGCATGGAGACCTTGATAATTGATTATCTGCATTCTCATCACACCTTTTCGGAACTTATACGGTCACATCGATGCCTACTACTACTAATTATTACATTCATGTTGACTTGGTGGGACAGGGACGCTGACTGGCAATACCGTTGCTTACTGCTATGCATCTTCGTACAGTGTACTTGTTACGTCGCTTACATAAATTTATTATTGACCAGGGCAGGGAAGATCAGAGGTAATTAACCCTT
This sequence comes from Boletus pseudo-olivaceus, assembly GCA_038092955.1. NCBI lineage: Eukaryota > Fungi > Basidiomycota > Agaricomycetes > Boletales > Boletaceae > Boletus > Boletus pseudo-olivaceus. Next base: position 50,115 of record JBBPRI010000085.1, on the reverse strand, counting down.
AGAATCATGAACCAAGACTTCCACCTGACCACTTCAATGACCCGTAACTAAACAAGATACTTACCCCTTCTCCGAAAGTCATTGCACCTCCCAATGGACTCCGATTTAAAGTGTAACCGTCTCAACTGTAGGAAAACATTGGTGGACAAAGCGGTGGTGGTGCGTAAGGAGAACTGCTCTTTTCTGACGTTCCCTGTCATCCTGATACGCACGGATTACCCAGACGACATGTGAGTCACCGACTATTCTAACAGAGAGCCACAATCAAGCAGCACCACGAGGATAGGCTCGCATATATTCTGTCGTAAGTTGGTTGACATAACTTCCGTACATCGTATTTCAGAATGATCTACTCCCTCAAACAGTGGAATGTGCCAATGAGTTGTTCAATGTGTCCCGCCTCTGTCCAGGTGAAATTCTACTGTGGGTTCTCGACGGTTCTCTAATATACATAGCTTGCGAGACATTGCTCACCGAGCCGTGAGTGACCACATTCTATCTCATGGGCCTTGTCTTCAAAACACCACCACCTCTGACAGAGATGACGTGGTGGTAATAAGCTGAATTCACCGCTATGGTTGTCGCTGACGAGAAAGAAGGTTTGTTGTTTGCACCCGACAAATGATTACAAAACGGTGTGTGGACGTGCTCCGACGCGTACGCTCTTTAATCCTTCTGCAAGTCCGTTCTGTCGGGGTTGAGCCCTTCTATAATCATGGAGATTTGCAGTCGGTCCGTGTCGTTCTAATTCTCAAGTTGATTTTGAAGTTCACGATCATAAAGCGCACTGTCATTTTGGCAGTATCAGATACATCAGGAAAAGTGCGTCGCTCTGGTCGTTTACCATGTGCTCTGCATGTGTGTTGCCATGTAGCTCATTCCAGCATGCCGTCACCCGGAACCTCAATGATAAGAATGCTCAGCTACAGAAACAACTGGAGAATGTCATAAGGGAAGGTACGCTCCGTCCCACCATCATGGGGCTGCTTCACGAGTGTGACTTGTAATCCTAGCCAACGGGGAGATCAATCTCCTTGGAAGCAAAGCTGCAGGTAAATAATAATATGCTCCAGATCTCATGGCATCTTTCTTGTTTTGTAAACAGAGCTGGAGAGAGACCTTGAATTGGAGCGCCGGAGGGTCCATGAATTACAGGATACGTCAAGAGAGCGAGAGAAGGAGTACCAAAAACTCAAGGTAGAATTTGTTGAGGTTGGATTGACTTCGACTTGACAAAATCAATCTAGGCTCAACTTGACAGAGTAAAGAGAAGGGCTCTTCTTGGCCCCGACGCTTCCTGCACAATCCAACCTCCCGTGCATGGCTTTGGTCATTCCCATCGTTCCCTTGACAACCACGCAAGGCAAACGGTTGGAGAGGTTGACATGGCCGCTGTAGTGGGTGGTATGGAAACTGCCGGGGTAAATTCAAGATGACTTAATCACGTCTAAACACCCCTATCTGACGATGCGCTAGATACAACGGACGCCTCTTGTCAATCGCGTTGCGAAAGGGAGTATTGGGATGCAACAAGGACGCACCGGACTACAAGTAATGCCCCACTCTAATGCACCCAACCGAGCTGCCTCCACACACCGTCATCCACTGAATACAGGCAATCGTTCCTTCATGGCCAACTCTATCTCTGATCGATCGGATAGCGCCCACGAAGTGGAAACTTTACTCCTTCCGAAGACTGTCAGAGGGGGGCATCCTCAGGCTGGAGTGCAACCCGATTCGAGCGGATGGGGAACGGGTTCAGCGAGATCTCATCCGGTTCAACAGCGGCGTTCGTGAGGTATACTCCACGTCTCATGCTCTTTTAATCCTTTCGTTGCAGCATTCAACCTCTCGACAAAAAGGGGATTCAGACCCGCAAGATGAACCCCCCATACCGCGCAAAGCAATGAGCCACCCGCGCACATCAAGACTCAGGATTCAGCATGCATTAAGTTATACAGTAAACCAAGTAGAGGACGAAGATACATGTATTGACGTGCGAACATCAGGAATTCGCATCACAGTGGTTCAAGGGAGTGCACGACGAATATCAGCGTCGATAATAGTTAGCGAAAGCAAGCAAAAGAAAAAGGTAAGATTGTTTAACGTAACATCACTCATAACGAAGGGTGCCATTCTTCTCATCTTCAAGGTATTGTCCAATGGCCAATATATCCTGGCCGGCGCGGCGTAGGTAAATAGCGAGCACAGTTCTGTCTGCCTTTGGCAGAAGAGCCGCGAGTTTATCGACCTGTCGGTTGAACTCCACTCCTGAGGCTAAGCTATTATGTTGTGGCGTACTCCCACGACCGTCGAAAAGAGAGGGTCTGCGTGCCATCGTGCTGGAGCGTTGAGAGCTTGCTCCGTTCATAGAATGCTGGGAAGTGATAACAATTGTCTGCGACCTTTGCATGCGATTGGGAGGTGCCCGGGGACCGCCCGGGACAGATGGTGCGGTGGGTGGTAAATTTGCTGGGCGCGGGCTAGGTTGCTCGTTCACGTTCCTGGGGGGGCTCTTGGATAGCATCTTCGGAGGAGATGGAGGAGTTAAAGGTTTCTCCTTCTTAATGCTGGCCCTACGTCCAAGCGAAGCAAAGAAGCTGCCAGGGGACCTTGCAACTGAGGAGGGCGAAGCAACTGAACGACTGGATGAAGACGATGATGATGCAATCATTGTAGACGCTCGGGAGGGACCATTGCGGGGAGTTGCAACCAATGCGGGGTAAGGAAGAGGGGGCCGTGCATTGGGGGGGCTGGCATCTCCAGCGGCACGTGGGGAAAGATCAGTGGCAGAGTAGGCATCAGCTCTTCTTGGAAATGTGACACCCGAATCAGTGGACGATTGGGAGATATGGCGTGGTGCAATGGATGGAGAAGAAGTAGATGGAGCGCGGGGTCCTCTTGAGGGATTCACAGTAGAGCGTTTAGCTGACGAGTGGGGATGGAGAGCTGTGGATGAACCATATCAGCCAGATGTCATGAAGTAGCAACGGTTTAACCTACCCTTGTACCTGGTTTCGGCGATCCAATCACCCAGACCACAGTCACAATTGTACAGTTCGTTAATTTTGTGAGCATAACCTATTGATCGTTCTAGGGCAGTCCGTTTCACAGTTACATCTGCAAAGTACATCGCAGGCGCGTGTGTCGACTTCGTCCTCCGCACTGGCGGTTTTGGTCGTGACACAGAATGAGCAACCGAAGGCGAAGGTGTTCCAGACGAGCGCTTGCTCCCGAAGGACGGTCGATTGAGGGACATCAGAGATGGCGTGCGTGGTAGGGACGAGAAACGCTTGATATTAAGCGCATTCTTCAGCGACTTCGTATCCAAGTAAGGGAGATCGTTCTTCGCTGGAACGGGTGGTATTGTCTCTTCTAAGCGAGTGAGTGTTTTATCAGGATCCACCCAACCTTGTGCCGCGCTCGAGTCGGAGCGGGGCGAAGACGGGAGCGGGTCGACATGAGATCGTTCTGAACTAAGACTACGACTGAGACTGAGTGGGAGGTTGTCAGTGCGACGGATCTCTAGGCCTTTTCTACCGTCCCGTCCTTCATGTCCGCGAGGAGGTTCAATAACGGTTGGTGGTGGTACATCACAGGAACTTATGATCCCCATATCATCAATTGCGAGACCTATGGAAGCTACTAGATCATCCATTGAGTCAAGACGGGGTAACGAGGTAGCGATCTCTTCGTGCGGGGGAGTTGAGGCCTCCGAATCTAACGTGCATAGTCTTGACGGAGGAAAGGCGCCTTCCCGAACGTGGTGAGACTTAGGGCGATCGGAACCAAAGCTTTCATGCGAGCTAGCTCGAAATTTCTCTCAGGTACGGCTCGACGACAAGGCAAATCTGCGTACCTCGAGTTACTCTTTGTGGGAGGAACCGTTGTAGTTGCCTTCTGCGGACTTGTAGATGCAGCTTCTTTCTCAGTTGATGGCGATGAATATTTAGTTCTGAGAGCAGCAGTGACATGTGATGGTAGTTGTAGCATTTGCTTCATGGCTTCTACGTCATCTTTGCCTCGAATAGGTGAATGCCTGGGAGGTCGTGGGGGTGGGGGTGTCTTAGGGTCAATGTTAAAGATGGCCTGGGGTGGTGGTGGAAGTGGGCCCGCAGTGGCATGCAGGCCAGGTTGGTAGTGCAAGTATGGAGAAGATGTCGTATCAGGTGAGGTCAACGTAGTTGATGGAGTCATCGGACTGGAGAGATTTGTTCTAGGAGACATGGGGTCTTGTGCGCTAGAGTGTGGACTTGAAAATGCTGGACTAGGTGACGGGGATTGAGGAAAGAGGTTGATGACAACAGGACCAGCAACGCGATCACTTATATGCTTTGACTCGCCTATGTTCGGTGTTCGTACAGGAGTAGAAAATTCTTTAATCTCTTTGACAGGGCTGACACCAGGTGCAAGGGCATCTTTTCTCTGACGCCCGCGGTGGGTTGAACAGCCTGAGTCAGATATCTCGGAATTCCCTGGAGACGGTGACCTCGACTGCGGTATCTGAAACAAGGGTGGCCTGAGTGAGTCAGTGGTAGGCGAGGTGTTTGATGGTAGCTGTAGAACCGATGCAGACCCGGGAAAGCTGGTAGTACCAACAATGGCGACCTCACGCGAGGACTTACGGGGTACGTGACCGAATCTTTTGGGGAAGGCTCCAACTGCATCCGAGGATGATCGTGCGTGGTTGTTGGATAGAGGGCGACTGACAGTAATGGAAGGTTGTGACGCGGACACAGGAGCAGTCCTAGGAGGGGGTGTCAAAGCCGAGTAACTCTGAGGAGACGCGTCTGGCGGTGCAACCAATGCCAGTCCTCCCAAGTGGGCCTCGAGGCGAGAGGGCAAATTATTCGGCGGACCGCCACCGGAGTCGGAGGGCCGATTTCCACGTTCAGTGCTTTTCTCTGTCCGATCCTGGACGGCTGGCCTGGTGTCCATCTCCACGATAGCGAGACGCCTTCTGTCAGTGCCTCCCTGGGAAGGCATGCTGGTCCGGCGAAGAGCACCGATTGTCGAGGAAACTGTGGGAGGCGAAGCAGCGCGTGGTTGGGAAGGTGGAAAAGGACGCGAGGTTGTGCGCGTGGCATTGTTAGAGTCGAAGGAGGATGAGGATGACGTGGTCGAGAGCTCCTGTCCAGCGGACTGGTGGTAGGACAGGATAGCACTGGTGTCTTGTCGCACTGGATTGGGAGGGTCAGATTGTCTTCCAGGTCTGTCTAGCATAGAGTGAAACATCACGGCTGGACTTGCGCGCATCGTGGTGAAGACTAGGAGAACGAGTGGTGATCTATACGACGAGATATGGAGACATCACACCAACAGAGGCACTGCTCATCAACGCCAACGTTGCGGACGATGCTCAACACGACAAACAAATTACTCTACTACGGCGTCAATCACAGCCAGCAGCACCGCCTCAGTACCGCCCTGACCTCTTCCTCGCGTCCTGTGGACTATTGGGTCACCTCTAAACCGAAACCGCCCCATCACTGCCCAATCGCTCAGGCTGCAAGATCCTGTGACTAGTACTGGTCAGCCCCTGCGGAGGTGCTTAGATGCACTGACATTACTGATCTGCCAACCAAGTTCCTTCCCCGTCCAAAATGGCTGGACAGTTGCGTCACCGAACGACCAGGTATCTTCGACTCGATAACCCTTCACCTTGGCCAGCACGATTCTTCGAGCGTTGGCGACTGCACTGCGCCTATAGAAAGCCCGTCCATAATCGCTCACGAAATCCTGGAGCCTGTCCAGTGCCCCGAACGACTCTAGCATGTGGGCGACAAAAGGTAATAGGATCGGTGAGGTGTACACTCCTGCGGCACAAGGATGGACGGGTGATGCCACGGACTTGGTTTGTGCTGGATGCGGTGCCGAATCCGATCCCAAGAAAAACCTCGGATGCCCTGAAATTCAGGTGCAAATTCACAGCTTTGAACATCACCGGACGCATAACGATACACACCCTCAAGTATGACATCGCGTAATGCTTCACGGTCGCTCGGATACTTGGCAACAGGCTTGCAATAATTCCAAGATTGACCCGCCCAATCATCGACTGTCATGGCGAGGTGATGGGCCGTGATCGTGCACGCCACCGTACTGCCGAGCGACTTGACAGCTTCGACCGCCGCCCGAGTTGTTGCGTGCTCGAGCACAATGCGTAGCTTGGGAAAGGCTTGGTGGAGCTTCTTCAGATGTGGAAGGAACCTTTCCTCCGCATTCAGTATACAGGTATTCTGTGGTCCATTTAACGTTGTAGGTGGGTGATGATAGCGATTTACCACCTGCTTACTGAGGTTGCATCCGACGGAATTTCACCGTGCAGATTTAGGACGAGATCACACTTCTCCATCTCCTCAAAGACGGGGTAGTAGACCTCGTATGATTCGATTCCACCATCCGAGTTGGTGGTGACACCTCTGGGGTATGATTTGACGCCAACAATGCCTGCTTGTTTTGCCTTTCTGACTTCTTCGGGGGTGAGGTCTGGCGAGAGATAGAGGGTCATAAGATAGTCGACACTATTGTCGATCGCTTGTAGTTGCTTTTTGTACTCTACTGCAAGGTCTGTCTTAGTGATCGGAGGTATCAGGTTGGGCTAAATCTCGGCTGAGGTCGGGTTGCAGTGGTCTCGACGACGTCGCTCACCATAACATAGGCCAAGTCAAATCCGCCTTTGCGGACGTGTGGTGTGACCAGCTTTGAGAGCTCTCCCTGTCGCAGATGGACATGAAAATCTGCGGGGGACTCGACGATCAGTTTATCAGCGGCCATGGCAGATCAATATAAAGCACGATCACGTGATGCAAAGGCGAGACGCGTTTACTTTTCAACTTGTCCCCTCGACTTGGTGACCACGAGCTCACCACTCTTTGTATCCAGATCCAGCTACCGCTCATGGTTGCAGCTGGTTCAATCACCGTCGTAGGTAGGTGCACTCATTTGTAGCTCATTTCGCACTATCTTTTGACACCAACAAGTCCGCGTAAGACCTCCAACCTCCTGGGAGGCAGCGCGCCTACCAGAACCATGCTATGACACGACTATTCGCGGGGACGGTACTCTCGCAACACCTGGGAAATCAGTAGCAACTTCAGCACCCCTCCGCGACATCGTCCAAATAGTGGACGATCGCATCCTCACTTTCGATCCAGACGAGAAGGACAAGGCACGTGCATTCGTCGAACGAGGTTTTATGCCCCCGGGAACGAAGCGGTACAAGGACAAGAGGTTCATGTTCGACAGGGTTTTCGATGGGGAGACAAGACAGGAGGAGGTGTATACGGCTACAGCAATGCCGTTGCTTAGTAGGCTGCTAGACGGCTACAATACTACCGTATTTGCGTACGGTGTACGCTATTCAACACGTTTTAACGCCGTACCACCACTAATCGCTTCGCAGGCAACAGGTTGCGGAAAGACCCACACCATTAGTGGGACAGAGGCAGATCCAGGCATAATCTACCTCACTATGGCCGATCTATTCCAACGTATCGAGGACCGCAGGGATGATTGGAGCACCGAGGTAGTTGTTACCTTCCTTGAGATCTATAACGAAGAAATTCGTGATCTTCTCGCCGAAGCCGGTACTCCTACCCCACGAGGCGGTCTCCAGATCCGCGAAGACAAAGCGGTCAAAGTCGTTGGCCTTGTCGAATTACGTCCTACCAGCGCGGAAGAGGTCAAACAGATCGTCCTTCAAGGTAACTCGCGCCGAACACAGTCACCTACGCACGCGAACGAAACCTCATCCCGTTCGCACGCCGTTCTCCAAGTACATGTTACACAATCCCCGCGGACTGCCTCATTGACTGAGCAGCGAACAGTCGCCACACTCTCCATCATCGATTTGGCTGGAAGTGAGCGGGCCGCCGCCACATTCAATATGGGTCAGCGGATGGTCGAGGGTGCTAACATCAACAAATCTCTACTTGCACTGGGTAACTGTATCAACGCACTCTGCGAGAGTGGCGGTGGCATTCGACACGTCCCGTACCGCAATAGCAAGCTTACTCGTCTGCTTAAATTCTCCTTGGGCGGAAATTGCAAGACTGTCATGGTCGTTTGCATAGCACCTACCTCTCAACATTTTGACGATACCCACAACACTCTTCTATACGCCGAGCGTGCCACGAAGATCAAAACGAAGGTGGTCACCCGCAACGTTGTTAATGTTGAGCGACATGTCGGTCGATATGTCGAAGCCATTAATCGCCTCAACATCGAAGTTGCCGAACTCAAAGCCAAACTTGCGGGCAAAATCGCAACCGACAATGATATTGCTCAACGCAAGAGAGCGGGAGCCGATGCCGAAGTCCAACGTGCGAAGCAAGACATGCAAGCGCGAATGGAGCAGATGCAAGCATCAATCGTTGACGGCGCGTCCTGTACTGGCAAGATATCTGCCGCAGAGGACAAACTATCTGCCATCCGCGCTCGCGTCGCACAGATCGATACGTTGATGACTGACTGCTCTTCACCTCGACCTTCTTCCGATCTCGAAGCCGAACGGGCTCTCTTGCAGGCTCTCGCTGGTCCGGAAGAACAGGCAATCAAGTCAGGCTCTTCTTTAAACACACGCCTAACTCGCTCACAAAATTCGCGCAACATTTTTGAGGCTACTCTTCGTGCAGTCAGTGAACGTCGCTCTGACAGACTCGAAGAATCTAGCATCGGGAATATCAAGGCGGATGCGAAATGGCGGAAAGCCGAAATGGACCGGATCCGAGCGCAGGCTGAAAGGGACGCTTTCAAAGAATCCTGCCGTTCGCAGGCAGAGCTAGTTGTGACCCTTCTTGGGATGGTCGGACGGTGTACCGTCGTCCTCAGGGAAGCTTCACGTGTTTTGACGATGGCAATGGAGGATGGGAAAGATGGGTTTCAGGGAGCTGTGAAGGCCATTGCAACCTCGTTGAGTGTCACTGCAGGGAAAAACGATGACGCGCTTGCTGCTTTAATTGGACAGACCACCGCGATGTATGCTGCTCACAGTGGTGGCACCTCCATCGAAGAAATTGCCAACCAGTCCGCTTTCCAACCGTTCACTCGTGTCGCCTCTAGCTCGACCTTGAGGTCTGTTGGCAAATCTTCGAGACGATCATCATACAATAACGTTGCATCTCCACGCAAAGCACATAAATCTCCACGCAAGTCGCTGCGTTCCAGTATCGGCCAATCGTACCGTCGAGTTTCTGACAAGGAAAAGAAGGTCGTCCAATGGAGAGACGAAGCAGGGAAAGGGGATCTAGATGATGCAGGACGGAGAGAGAATCCACCGATAATCTCCATTATTTCGAGTGACAGCGCAGAGAGCATTGGTCGCAGTCACTCAGTCGCAGGTTCAGAGAGCGAGTGGGAAGACGAGCGAACTGATGACAGTTTCAATCTTAGTTTTGTCACTGCTCCTAACGCAAGGTCGTCCACTTTGCCTTCCTCGTCCGGACTGCCCTCGAATCTGCGGTCCAGTACTTGCAAGCGCCCTAGGCCAAATCGCCTTGACCCTGGGTTCCTCAAAGCAAAGGGCGCGACGTCACTTGGATGTCTACAGGAAGCGGAGGAAAATGGCTCGCCAGTCAGACGAGTACCGCCGCTCTCTGAGAGAAGCATGAACTACTCTGCGATCAACGGCGACGACGCTTCTCCCCTGCATATCCCCAAGAAAGGCGAGCGCAGTGACAGTCCTTCTCGTCGTCTTCCTACATCTACTCCACGTCTTGGTGCATCTTCTACCAAGGGTGTACGCAGGCGGTCAAATGTTGGTCCATTGCGTAGCGAGAGAACGCGTCGAAGGTCAAGCATGATCCCACAGCCATCACTCATCGCGGATGAAACCTCCGAGACCGGCGATCCACGACGCGTGGAAGCCATCGGTAGATCACTCGCAAAGCGACCCAAGAGACTTTCGTTGCTGGGCAACGGGTCAAGGTCCCTGAGGGTCAAGGGACCAAACGTGTTGTCCAGCGTGGCTACGTTAACTGTTCCGGGAGCAGATCCAAATGCTAGTCTCAGCGCAGATACTAGCATGAGACTTAATCATTCCAAACCATCATGGCGCTGAATACCAGTGGTCTTCACGCGAAAGCACACCCGTTCTACTACTACTGATCAAGGGCGAAGCTTTTGCATTGTACTCTGTATCATTTTGTTGTCATTCGCCCATGATTATCGTTTTTGTTTATACCCTCATGCCATTTCTACCACTATGTATTCGATGAACGGAGGGAGCGATCTGTTTTCTGCAGTTTCCATCTCCCACATGTTAACCGTTGTTATCCTAGATCTATGCACGTTATTATGTATCGTCTTTATTAGTGCGCAATGACTTTTGGAGAGTTCAAGTGTATCGAGACACTGCCATTGAAAGGATTCCAAGCGTCACGTAAATGAACGGTGGAGCCGAAACGTGTACAAGGTCAAATAATACGTTTTACCTCGAAGAATGACTGGTAAATCTGTCAATAACGCGAGCACTAAAGATTTCGTCAGACCCACCTTTAGATAATATACCTGCCATGCAACAACTGAAAAGAGGACCACGGCTTGCAGGACCGACCACCATTTAACCCGGTCATTGGTAGACTCAGCAGTGTCACGGTGCCGCCTCTCGCGCACGACAATGTACTCCTGTTCATCCTTGACCGCTAAGAGCCCAATAGCGAGCGAGCGGATTTCCCGCTCGACAGGTGCAACAATATCCTCTACCACGATGACTATAGTTAGCAAGGGTAGTGGGACGAAGAGCAGACCAACCATCTTCCGAGATGTATATGATACCGTGAACGTTAAAACTATGGTATGCATCAACAGTGCGTCTAGGTGGGCTGTCCAGTCTCAAGAGCAGTGCGCATACCTAACTTCCTTGTCCGCCATTGTGCTCATCTGGTTGGAAAAGCAGTACTCATACCGGCCGTCTTTCTCTGCTGTTATTGAGGTTGAGCCGGTGCTTTGTCTGATCTGCTTTGTCAAAATGCTTCCTTCCGGGTCTGTGAGCTGCAAGAGAATAGGTGAGCATGGAAGAGATGGAATACAGGCAAATCGTACCCAGAAGTCGATGTCAAGATGGCCACCTTCTCCAACTTGGTACGTGACAGTCATCTGGGATGGCGAATTAGAAAAAGTAACACACAGTGAAATAGTATGCACCTGGTCATGTTCGTGAAGGTCTTCAAAGAAACACTCCTTCGTCGATGCTGGTATGTGAATCTTGTGTGCAAAAACGAGAGCGGGAGAAAGTGCGAGTAGCGAAATACAGAAGAGGGCAAGTCGGGAGGGAAGTGACATTTGGGACTGGGAGGATTAACTTAGGGTATCGTATCGCCTGGAGCTGGACAACGTGTACAACATTTCCATTTTCGGTGAAGTAAAGACCCCGGACACAAGTGAATAATTTTGCGATAATTTGAGATTTAAGCACCATCGCAAAAAAGTGATCGTGATAATTCCTTTCGGAGGTGCGCCACTTTCGACAGTCTCTCTCCACCTTCGTTAACAGATCTTCGTAACTTCTACTCTCCTCCACCTTCGCCATGACGGACTTGAATGATCCTCTCGCACCAAAGGTCAGTTCTCAGAACCATAGCATCGCAGATCCCAGTCAGCCCAATACCCATCGAGGCAATCGCACCACTCATTTCACGAGACCAACAATCTAACGCTGATCTGACACGGATTACAGCAGGAAGAAGAGACCGATGTTCATTTCGAGCCAGTCATCAGACTCACAGAGCAAGTAGAGATAAAGACCCATGAAGAGGACGAAGACATCCTCTTCAAGATGTAAGCGGGTTTCGGTTATTCCTTCCATCGTTGATTGAACATTGTTGCTGATATGATATTTTGCAAACTCTAGGCGCGCAAAGCTTTTCAGATTTGACACCGTTGGTAACGAGTGGAAAGAAAGAGGCACGGGCGATGCCCGTCTGCTCCAGCACAGAGCAACAAAGAAGGTCCGTTTGGTCATGAGACGTGATAAGACCCTCAAAGTCTGCGCCAACCATGCCAGTGAGCACTCTGTGTCACTTTACCTCTCCAGCTTCACTGACGATGCGCTTAAGTTTCCTCCGATATGCACCTCCAACCAAATATTGGCTCTGATAGGAGTTGGGTGTGGAAGGTCGCTGCTGACTATGCAGAATCCCCACCTACACCTGAGACCCTCGCAATTCGTTTTGCGAACTCGGATAGTAAGTCGGGACGATTTTGCGCATAGGTGGTGTTACTAAGGCTATTTTACAGACGCGAAGCAGTTTAAGACAATGTTTGAAAAGGCTCAGATAATCAATGGAGGTGGTGCGCCCCCAGAGGATAATGACAAGGTAAAAGAAGAGGAGGAGGCGGAGGAGGAGGCGGAGGCGGAGGAGGAGGAGGCGGAAGAGGATGCTGAAAAGACAAAGGAAGTTGCCTCGGAAGAGAAGAAAGAAGAGTGATCATCATCAGTAATTCGTGTCTGCAGCATTCCCCCAGCCTCATGGGTACGCTTCGTCTACGACGGTGCACGTTTTTGTCCCATCGTCCGCTTTTCACTTTACCTTCCGTTCCTGTTTTTCAACTCGATAATGTAGACCACTTTGTTCCACATTTACCTACAATTGTCATGAAATACCAGAACGATTGTCGCCTGTATTTTTACCATCGTGTCCAGCGTACGACACCGTTGTGATGTGTGATGAGTCAACTTTGCCAAGGCAGTGTTTCAAAGTTTCACTGAAACTTAGACCAATGAAAGGAGTACGCTTGTAGATAATCTACACTTGTTGCCTTGGCGTCAGCTGTTCCTCATTGGCCCATGCTGCCCAAAACGCTGGGCCCTCCCCGCGTGACCAATACATCGCCTGCTTGCTACCGAGCACGACTTCCTCGTTAATGAGTACATAACGGATGGCCTAGCAGACTCATCAGCGGCAACGTAATGCGATCAGCCACAACCCGTACCGATCCCCTTCACAACACGTTAGATTGAATGAAATAAGAGGACAACAATTCTGATACTCACGGAACTTCGTACATCGGTTCTAAAAGCAGTGTTTCCTAAGCAATACATTAGATCTTGTACAGATATTATGTGCATAAAGTGTTGTAGACTGACCATAATCCCCCTGAGGCCCCTGGCGCCACCGCCTCTGTCGGAAGCCTTGCGACATATCTGGTCGAGGGCTGCGCTCGTGAAGCGGATTTCCACGCCTGAGTAGCCAAACAATGCGGTGTATTGTGAGACAAGGGAACCACGAACATCAGTAAGGATCCGTCGCAGGTCAGGGATTGTGAGGGGGGCAAGGGCAGTTATAGAAGGTAGACGCGAGATGAACTCGGGGATGAAACTGTATGTTGGTTGAGGTGAGAAAACTGGGAAACGGGAAGTGGAATTACCCATATTTGACCAGATCTGTGGGCGCCTGAGTCAGTGGAAGTGGAATTTGGAGAGGGGGACCTACCTGAAGGCTCTGCTAGATCGAGAATGTTGTGCGACGATCTCCGGTTGGGAGTGAAGAACGGCAGAAATCCTCCACTTTCAGTTTCGTCGTCTTTCGGCGCTAAAGTGGCGGTAAAGCCGATAGACTAACAAGTATTGGTGAGATCTCCGTCACTGGTAGTCGAGTATGAGACTGATCACATACACCTTTCGACACCCTTCGCTTCACCACAGTATCTAGACCAACAAATGCGCCGCTCAGTATGAACAGAACATTCGACGTGTCGATATTATACGTGTCTGGCCGTGCTGTCCACGAATCAGTGAACACGTAAATCGAGCTAAAGGAAGACAAGACATCACGCACGTGGAGCGGGGCTCTGTGCCCTCGTCCCAGGCCTGGACCGTCCCTCTCCGGCTGCGCTCGGAGGAGGTTCAAGTCCAGATGATTTGCCCTGGACAGTGACCACGGACCCTTCCATCATGCGTAATAAAGCCTGCTGTACACCTTCTCCACCGACGTCGCGGGAACCCTCGATACCGGTGCTACTTGCTTTGCGAGCTATCTTGTCAACTTCGTCAATATAGACTATGCCAGAGCTGTGTTGAACGCGTAAGATGGACAACAAGACTAATCAGAACAGTCTGATGGTACCTGGCTCGAGCAGAATCCCAGTTGGCTGCCTGTAGCTGCATAATATTTCTGTTATGTGCTGGCCGTCGACAATCAGCAATACATACCAGTCGCTGGATCGCTATTTCTACATCTTCTCCTACATCTAATGCAAAGTTAGTGGAAAACGCGACATCTGCAACTCGCAAACTAACATCCCGCCTAGCATAATTGTTGTCAGGATGGCACATGTGCAAGGAATGCAACACGGACTTGTGTAAATGACGTTGCATCGCTGACAGAGAACGGGACATCAAGTACCCTTGCCAATGTACGTGCCAGAAGTGTCTTGCCTGGTCATAAGGATCAATACGCTGCACTAGTCGATGTCTGTTGGTCTTACCCGATCCTGTCGGCCCTCTGTGAAATTGACTCAGCAACTCTTGCTTCACTGCCAAAAAATCGTTTTTTCACATTACCAGGACGTTGCTCTTTTCGAACAGAGGGTATGTATGCCGGTGCTGTAGGGGCAAACGGGGTGGGGTAAGGCGTTGGGGATGTGGATGTATTAGCGCAGACGTGACACCAAACCGTGCTATCAAACACTCTTTGAGGCTACGTGTGCTGTATCGACATTGTTAGGACACACCATCTGATGGATTGACTACGTCCCAGCCCTGCACGTCTGGCTGATCCTCGGCAGCAGCGAGGTTGGCACGTACTCGATTGTAATGGTTGAACACACTGCGGCTCGTTAAATCTGGCTGCCAAAATTCAAGCAGGATTCAACACGCACGCGACGGACAGGACCTTCTTCGCGTTCTCCTGTCCGATCACGAATTCGTCGAGGTATTTCACGAGCTGTACCGTGAACAGTGAGTCATCTCCTTCCCCAAATGCTGAGAGAGTAACACCTGTCTCGGAGTTGCGAGGCCGGCTGAGCGCATGAGGGGGTCATCTGACTCTCGCGGGACGTAGTCATATGGCTGCGCCTGTGTCCGGAGACGACGTGCGAGGGGTTGAAAGGAACGAGCGCGTCGAACTAGTTGGCTTCCGGATATCATTAATGTAGTAGTAGACAACGATCATGTGGTGAGAACGACGCTGTGCGCATTAGGGTAGGTGTGTTAGCAGCTCAGGTTGCTCCTACACTCCACAGGCACAGCCGTATTTTATAATTGCCCCTTCTCTCTACCATTATGACTCGTTACCGTTCCCCTTCGCCTAGGTACAACAGACAGCGCGAGGATGGATATCACGACTCGCATACCACTGATGAGTGCAGGAGATCCCCGCCAAGTCGTACCAGCGACCACGAACGCGACGACCGTTCAGGTCGCAGAAAGGACCGGAGCACAAGCGCTTACGGAGAGGACGACCGAAAGGAAAAAAAGTGAGTTTCCAAGTGCTATCACTTCAATCACTCATCTCAGCTCATTGTCGTTCAGACGAAAGCGTGACAGATCAGAAGAGCGAAGAGCCAGAAAAGTAGAGAAGAAGAGAATAAGGGAAGAGGAAGAGGTCCGTCGTGTCGCAGAACTCAGCGTTTACAGTGCAACGGACAATCCGTTCCACGATGTCAACCTTGGACAACAATTCCGTTGGCACAAGAAGACTGAGAAAGAAAGAAGGCAGGGATTGTCCTTAGCAGAAGCACAGCGCAGGGATGCTATTCGAAAACAGGAGACAAAAGAGGAGTTGGAGCGGTTGAACAGGAGAAGAGCAGCCAGAGAAGTAGAGCAGAGACTGCGGGAGGAGGAAGAGATGAAGATGAAGAGATTAGCTGAATCCGCTCAGATGTCTGAGTGGATAGCCAAGGACGGCGAATTTCAACTCCAACAAGAACGTGCTCGTGCAGCAATTCGCATAAAAGAAAAGAGAGCAAAAGCTGTTGATTTTCTGGCACTCAATCTTCGCTACGTGCATCCTGTGAAAGATGAAAAGGAAGTTGACGCAGGCCTCGAAATCGACCTCGAAGAACCCTACAACATTTTTGAGGCGCGTTTGTCCTCCTTAAACGTGGACTGTTACCAGCCAGGCTCATTTGAACCTCAGAATTTGTCACCGGACCAAGTGGAAGAACTACACGACGACATCGAACGCTATCTTTCACTCGAAGATTCTGACATCAACATTGACTTTTGGACTGTACGATGAGATTCGCTTTGCTCTTCGTTGCTTTGACTAACTTCTCCCCCTAGAACATGATGGTCGTCTGCAAAGATCGTCTAGACAGAATCAAAACTAGTCAACGTATGGGTGAAGCCGGTGCCGCTGTGGAGGCGGACATAACCATACTTCTTTCTGCCAAGAGCTATGAACACCTTGCTGCCCTGCAGAGACAAATCCAAGCCAAGCTCGCCAGCGGGGAACCTGTTGACACAGATTACTGGGAAGGTCTATTGAAGAAGTTACTTGTCTGGAAAGCCAAGGTACTTTCGGGTCCTAATAACGTCGGATTTGTCATTTACACGACTTCCAGGCTAAGCTCAAGAGTTTGCATGAAGTTGTTGTTCGCAATCGATTGGAACAACTCCGGAAACGCCAACGAGATGAAGCCTTGCAAGCACAGGAGGAACTATTGGCAGGTGTTGCTCAGTCAGCCGTGCAAGGCATGACAGATGCCCGTGTTGTTGTGTCCACCAGTGCTCAAGGCGAACCCGAGGTTTCTGCAGAACGCATCGAGCCTTACGATCGTTCCATGAGCCCACCCCTCATTGATATTACCAAGCTCCGACCCGATGAATGCGAGTTTGATATTGTGACCGAAAAGGACGAGACGCGAGCACTGGTGCGTTATTTACAAGATGATGGTCTTCAGTTTTCCTGATTACCCCGTCAAGTTGGAACAACGCCACGCGGTTGCTGCGTCTCGTTATGTGCCAAAAGCTACCCAGGCTGTCCCGCAAGTGGAAGTGCCTGAAGTCGCAAGCGGTGCCGATCTTGTCTCTGAGGCTTTGTACAGGGCAGAAGCAGAGAGAGAACTTGACGAGGAAGAGGAATTATTCAATCTCGAGGAGGATATTGCCCAACCCACGTCTTACAATTGGGAAGATAAATACCGTCCACGGAAGCCGCGATACTTCAACCGCGTGCACACCGGATATGAGTGGAACAAGTATAATCAGACCCACTACGAGTACATGTTTTTGATCCCTGACATGATGCCATGCTGATTTTTCGTCTCGTAGTGTGGATAACCCTCCGCCGAAAGTTGTGCAAGGTTACAAGGCGCGCACCCCCTCCCGAGATGATAGTCAAGCTTTATTTAATGTGCCCTCTTCTAGTTCAACATTTTCTACCCGGACCTGATCGACAAATCGAAGGCGCCTACATACAAAATCGTGAAGGAGTCAGGCAACGAGGACACAGTACTGCTGTACTTCAGTGCGGGACCTCCTTACGAGGATATTGCGTTTAGAATTGTCAATCGAGAATGGGAATTTTCCCATAAACGGTGAGGGACACGCAACATACCTGTAGGTTTGTACACCGTAATGCTGATTCTCTGCTAGTGGTTTTCGAAGTAGCTTTGACAGAGGATGCCTGTCTCTCTGGTTTAATTTCCGCCGTAATGTGAGTATTCTCCCTTTTTTCTCAGCATGTTGGGGTGGCCAACATTCCCTCAGTTCTATCGCAAGTAAATTTCTATCGATCCTTGTAATTGGCATGGAATATGTATCATTCCTAGGCGTCATAATGTAATGTCGCCTTTTTTATTGTGCTTTGACGGTGCTCACAATGTCGAATGAAACAACGACCACACGGCACGAAGTGTTGCTCGCCTAGAAACATGAGTAACTTGGCAGAAATGGACGACTTGCCTGTTTTAGATACACAAAGGGTGAGCAAAGCAAATGCGATGACCATCACGCATTTCTCCCTGCTTTGTTCATATTGTCAACGGTCACCACACTTCCCTCTTCCACACGTTATCTACTGATGTCCACAGCGAGTTGCTTTCTTTGCTGTGGTGGCAGTGCGCCACCCGCTTTGTCTGAAAGACCTCTTTAGACGCCCTGGGGTCAAAGCACAGATTGTAATTTGTGGCAAGTTCTGTGTACACAACGTCAAGCGGTTGTCATTTCGAGAATGAGGAAAAGTACAAAAGGCTCCAGAAATTTCTATCTTCCTAACATTCCAACCATCATTCTCCACTTCGCTGTCATTCTCATGATTTCTGTACTACAGTCCTCGGTAAGTACAAAGAATATGGGTCATTTGGATCCCCTTCTCAAACTTCCGAAGGATGATTTTAGCACACGCCGCTCGGTGCACTCATCAGACCCCTCCATACTCACTCCGCGCAACTTGTTGACTGACATATCCAACATTGCACCTCACTCGCCAGCTACCGCCCCAATCGATGATATATTCGCGGATGACTTGTCCTCCCACTTGTCACGTTCCCATCCCGTCATTCACCCTGGCCGCGTGGCCAGAGTGGATTGCCACGATTCGGACGCATGGACCCAGGAACGGAAGGTGCATGACACTAAGCTCAGTGCTGTGGCCGCTTCACCCTCTCTTGGTTCCAACGACACTGTTCCAAACGACTGCTCTCCCGTCGACGTGGCTAGGAATAGTTTCGCTCTAATGGAATTTCGAACCCAAGGACTTCGGACCGTAGAGCAATTTCCCGGTGCTACCCGGCTCCGAGGGGACACTGCTGTCCGCCCTCATGCATGGTTATCTCTCGTCGCAGCAGGTTCGGGCGTCCCACCCGTTCGGCCCAATATAACCATTGGTCCATGCTCGCGTGAGGACCTTTCTGAGGGTAGACGCCGAGTTGGCGAGATTCTTGTTCGCTGTGGAGTCATCAATGTCCCAGGAGTGTCGCCGATCGAATCCACTGCTGTAGGGTGCGGTGATACCTCCAGCGCGCGTCCTGTCGATGCTCCTGTGATCTCTAGTATGATTGTCGAACTACCCTTTGGTAAAAACGATGGGCTTTTAATCACAGCCCTGGCCAATTGGACCTCCGAATGGGTGCATACACTTGTCATTCAACCTTATCTTCAGGGAAGCTTTCGTTTCCAGTGCGTCATACAAATTCTGACCCTTTCAAATCTGACTTTATATGATCTAGATATCAAGGGAAGCCGAGTAAAGCTTCCTCTTCAATTGCGTTACGGATCCGCCGGGTGCTTAGTAATGTGTACAACCCGGTGCAGGTCGCTATCCATGCCCTATGGTTCATCGGTATGCTCACGGGGAACGGTGCGCATGACAATGCGCCTCCGACTTTCTTATCCGTTCCCATCTTTCGATACCTCCACATCAATGGAACCTTTCTTGCCGATGAGTTCATGTTTCGCGCTTTTGTCACTTGTGCTATGATTGGCGACAAAACGGTCAATGACGCCACACTCTCTACAAGTACATGGTAGGTCGTTTTGCACAGCATACGGCGTATGAACGCTGATCAGTTTCCAGGAACCGCTTGACCCGTATCCCTCAAGTTATTCTCAACGCTACCGAGAAATACGCCCTGAGCTGCCTCAAATGGAATGTAGTGATGACACGGATCCAGTGGCAGGATACCATTGTCTATCTCCGATCCTGCATCAAGATGGGCTCGGCCTTCGATCCCTTCGCTTACGATGAAGCCTCTCCATCCGGTATAATGGCTCGTTACCTCGATGAACTGATTAACCTCAGCTACGCGGACGACACCCATACATCTCAGCAGGGAGCACTTCCAGTGGAGATTCTCGCACCACAGCCAATCCAGCACTTCACACACTGGGGGGTCTTTGACGCTGCAGAATGGTGCCCCAGTGATGATCCTGTAATCGACCAGAAGCCGCAAAGTATTGGTATCGCCCCTGGTGCTGACCAAAACTCAAACACCGAAGTTGGGATGACAGCAAAGGATTTACTTGACTTAATTCTTTGGTCCAGTAATGTTTCCGATTTTGCCCATCTCGCGCGACCCACAGGCACATCCTTCTGTGGCTCATTTAGTGCCATTGGATCTCGTCTTGCTCACACTGTCAAGATTGCTAGTACATGTCAAAGCGCTTCTTGGTTTCCTTCTCATGCCAGCTAGCCCTCAATATACATCTGTGACACATCAAGCTTGGTTCCCATCCAGCACTACTCTTTTTGTCCCTCAAGTCAATGCAGGGTTTCATCCTCTCCAGCCCACTCTTATAGTCAAGGGAAATGAACCAGGTGGACGATTTTCAAAGGAGACTTCTGGTCGACCTCGCGCCAACTATCACTTGGCTTCCTGGTCATTTACATCAGTTGATCTTGACACCATGCCAGCCCTCCTGTCTTCTACGCACTCTGCTTCCTCTATCCAGAATACCTACTGTATGTTGTAGTTTTCGTTTCTCGGACATGATTAGTGGATTCGTATCTTCAATTGGAGTTTACGTGCTGGTGAGGTTTCTGAGCTTAGTCATAAGATCGCTCGTGCTGTACCACCGCTACTGGTGGCGAGTGGCATGGTCCGGTCGTCCTAACCTTCACCTTCACTCGCACAACCACCTAATATATAAACATGTCCGATGCGATTAACCTTACTTCGAAGATGGACATTGATGAGGCCGCCATCGACGAAGGACTCTATTCTCGCCAACTGTGAGTATTCTGAGTTATCACTACTCATCGCCCTGCCTAATCGCTCGTCCGATATCACCCACCGTTCAGATACGTACTTGGCCATGAAGGTAGAACGCTAAGAAAGCACTCGGGTTACACGTCACTGACCCCGCTCCTTAAGCGATGAAGAAGATGGCTACCTCAAATGTACTCATCGTCGGGCTTCAGGGCTTGGGTGCTGAGATCGGTACGGTGTAAATCTTCCGCGAGAGGTTCATTCTGACACACGAGATGCATATATTCAAGCTAAGAATGTGTGCTTAGCTGGCGTTAAGTCAGTGACATTGTACGATCCCGAACCCGTTACCCTCCAAGATTTGAGCACGCAGGTGAGTATCATTCGTGGACAGAAGTCATTTTCTACATGGTTTTTGTCAGTACTTTCTTCGCGAAGAGGACATTGGAAAGCCACGCGCAGCAGCTATGCATCCTCGTATCTCTGAACTCAATGCCTACGTGCCAGTGCGTAATCTAGGAGGAAAGGCGGGCCAAGAGATAAGTGTGGATCTCATCCAACCATTCCAAGTATGCATGTGATCGTTCGTCTTTGCGTGAGTCCTAACGATATTTAGGTTGTTGTGCTCTGCAATGCGTCATACAAAAAACAGCTGGAAATCAATGACTGGACGCATCAACATGGTGTTTACTTTACCGCTGCAGAGACGCGAGGTCTTTTCGGGTAAGTACCAAGCAGCCCGCTATTCAGGAATCTTGACAGATGATTCAAAGCTCCGTGTTCAACGACTTCGGATCCAAGTTTACCTGCGTAGATCCCTCTGGCGAGCAACCGTTAACCGGGATGATCGCAACAGTAGCAAAGGTGACATTCGGTATTTTATCTAGAACTACTTATGTCGCATAGCTGATGAAAATTCAGGACGAGGATGGCTTGGTGACTTGTCATGATGAGGCACGCCACGGCCTTGAGGACGGCGATTTTGTGACCTTCACAGAAATACAAGGTATGGAAGAATTGAATGATTGCAAGCCCCGAAAAGTATCTGTGAAGGGACCCTATACGTTCACCATCGGTGATACCTCTTCCTTCGGTGACTACATTCGAGGTGGGATTTTCAACCAGGTCAAGATGCCCAAGATCCTTGAATTCGTGAGTCTTGCATTTACTCTCTTATAGAGCGGGTCAAACCTTCACAGCAGAAATCGTTGCGAGAATCATTACATGCACCCGATGTCTTCATTACCGACTTCGCCAAATTTGACCGTCCCGCCACGCTCCATGTCGGTTTCCAAGCTCTTTCAGAATACAGAGAGCAACACGGTTGCCTTCCCCGCCCACGAAATGCCGAAGATGCGAAGCAATTTGTCGCACTCGCGAAGAAGTTGGATAGCGATGCTGACGAAAAGGTTCTCGAGGAACTCGCATACCAGGCAACGGGCGACATTTCTCCTATCACAGCCGTCATCGGTGGGTTTGTAGCCCAGGAGGTTCTTAAAGCATGTTCCTCCAAGTTCCATCCCATGGTTCAGTACCTCTACTTTGATTCGCTTGAGTCGTTGCCTTTCGTCCTTCCTACCGAGGATGACTGCAGACCTATCGGCAGTCGGTATGATGGACAAATAGCTGTCTTTGGAAAATCCTTTCAAGACAAGATCGCAAACCATCGCCAGTTCCTTGTTGGTGCCGGCGCCATCGGATGCGAGATGTTGAAGAATTGGAGCATGATGGGCCTCGCAACTGGTCCCCATGCGACAATCCATGTCACTGATCTTGATACCATCGAGAAGAGTAACTTAAACAGACAATTCCTCTTCCGCGCGAAAGACCTCGGGAAATTCAAGTCAGAGGTCGCTGCTGCTGCTGTTGCGGACATGAACCCTGCGCTTAAAGGCCACATACTATGCAAGCAGGAACCGGTTGGGCAAGCGACAGAGAGTAAGTTACCCAAGAAATTTCCAGCATATTTAGTGTCCTTAAATGTTGATAGATGTATTTGATGACGGCTTCTTTTCATCGCTCGACGGTGTCACGAACGCATTGGACAACGTCGCAGCTCGTAGGATTGTTTTCCACGACCGTCCACTCATGCTGACGTTGATCCCAGGTGTGTACATGGACCAACGCTGTGTCCTGTATGAAAAACCCTTACTGGAATCCGGCACCATGGGAACGAAAGGCAACGTTCAAATTGTTATTCCTCATCTCACAGAATCCTACTCGTCGTCACAGGACCCACCAGAAAAGCAAGCGCTATCCTGCACTGTCAAGAACTTCCCTAATGCTATCACTCACACTATAGAGTGGAGCAGACAAGAGTTTGACGCTATGTTTGTCAAGCCCGTAGAATCTGTCAATCAGTATCTTTCAGAGCCCAACTACCTGGAGAACTCCATCAAATACTCCGGTCAGCAACATGATCACGTCGGGCAAATGGTTTCCTATCTGGTGACCAATAAGCCACTGACATTCGAGGAATGCATTGTCTGGGCTCGCCTTCAGTTTGAAGACAAGTTTAACAACGCCATTCGACAGCTGCTGTACAGCTTGCCCAAGGATCATGTGACGAGCACAGGACAACCATTCTGGAGTGGCCCCAAACGAGCTCCTGATCCGCTTATCTTCAACTCGGCAGACGTAAGTTCCCGGATGATGTGATCTGAAAAGTCATTAACCTATGGACTCCAGCCAACTCACCTGGCCTTTATCATTGCCGCCGCAAACCTCCATGCCTACAACTATGGGCTCAGGGGCGAAATCGATCCTGTGATCTTCAAGAAGGTTGCGGAGTCGGTCATAGTTCCTGAATTCTCTCCGAAGAGTGGAGTGAAGATCCAGATCAACGAGAATGATCCAGTCAACCAAACTGCAACTGGTAAGATTGGCGAGTATGTATAAGCTTCTTTGTCACTGATGTCGAATGTAGATCCGGATGATATAAGTGAACTCATTAAGAAGTTGCCTACTCCATCCTCCCTCGCCGGTTATCGTCTGACACCAGTTGAGTTCGAGAAAGATGATGACACCAACCATCACATAGATTTCATCACTGCCGCTTCTAATCTACGCGCAATGAATTACAACATTCCCATCGCCGATCGTCATACAACGAAGCAGATTGCTGGAAAGATCATTCCTGCTATTGCTACAACTACTGCCCTTGTCGTCGGATTGGTGTGCTTAGAGCTCTATAAAGTAGGTGTGTCCCATTCTGGTAGATCATCCGCTGATAGCGAGTTAGATCATTGATGGCAAAACCAAACTCGAGGAATACAAGAACGGGTTTGTTAACCTCGCTCTACCTTTCTTCGGTTTCTCGGAGCCTATTGCGGCCGAGAAGAACAAATTTGGTGACACGGAATGGACTCTGTGGGACCGCCTGGAGTTCAAGAACGATCCTACTCTGAAGGAATTTATCGCATGGTTCAAGAATAACCACAATCTCGATGTCAGCATGGTGAGCCAAGGTGTGAGCATGTTGTGGAGCTCCTTCACAGACAGGAAGAAGGTTCGTGGCCACTCTTCAGGAGTATGTGACTTCCAAATTGTGACGCCTTTTTTAGAGTGCGGAAAGATTGCCGATGAGGTTCAGTAAACTAGCGGAGCATGTGAGCAAAAAGCCTATCCTACCTCATGTCAAGCATCTGCTGGTTGAAGTTATGCTGATGGACGAAGAAGGGGAGGATGTCGAGGTAAGCCACAACATCCCCTTAGTTTTCAGTCCAGCTTAAATTACCCTCCCCGCAGGTACCATTCATATTGGTACGTATCTGATGAAGCATGGACAAGAGAGCTGTACGACCGTATGTAATGTAATAGAACGGGAACTGTGCAACGAGTCGATCAGTCACAAGTCGGTCGAGAGTTCGGAGAGCGACTCATGGCCTATTAACGTTGGTACTCAAAACGCCAATCGAGACTTCACGACGAAGCATGTTTGGGAAATCGACAAGTTGAAGTACTCTGACCTAAGTACCGTACGAGTTCTTTCCCGGAGGTATACAACTACTTACCCATCAAGGCACGGGTGAAACGAATGAGACAGTGAAGCTGCACTATTCGAAAGCAATCACAATCCCGAAGACGGGCGGGCTGCCAAAGGGTGCATCGGCGAAGAGCCGAAAACGACTAGCAGCGAAGGATGACGAACGGAAATGGTGGAAAGAGGAACTAAATATTTTTGTAATGCGACTTGTTGATTTTCTGCATGTTTTTGTGGTTTCGTGATGCGTTTCAAAAGATAACGGAAAACGTAGCAAGAAGAAACAACGGAGACGAAAGGCACGAAACGAAGTCATCAAAAAGGATGATTAGGTTAGCGGCGTGAGGGTACTGAACGAGAATTTGATACATCGACGATGAAAACAGCGAACCAAATGGCCGTGAATGTTCAATCCATGAACAACGATACCGGACAGGCAGATAGTCCGAGGATATCAACCTTCCTCCAAGCGACGACTGGGGTCGTTCCGGAAGTAGTTGGCGACCCGCATAAATAGTGTTTACGCGGTCGAGATGTCGAAAGATGATGAGACAAGTGCATGGTCCGCGAGACGGGATGGATATGTCTTCATAGCGAGGGGACCCGGAAGTTGAATAAAACAGTGCTGGAGACGAGAGAAATCCAGTATTCACAAGGCTCAAATGAATGGGCATGCATGAGTTAGAGAGCGAAAATTAGGGCACCATACGCGACACCGGATGCAACATTTATGATGGCGGGGAAAGAAGCTGAAACGAAAGAAATTCTAGGTGCGGAAGTCGACCGGCTATAGGGCAGGAAACTCTTCAGGCCCGTATCCAAGTTGATCGATAATTCAGTGGAGGGTGATGAGCAAGCGACTGTCTAGATGTGACATAATCATATTGATGCAGTGGAGTCCAGGAGGCCGTTGGTTGAGTGTGGCACCCAGTTCCATCAGATAGCAAACGGATGTCACTGCACCTATAGTCGAATCCTCCAAGGGAGTGTCCGCGGACGTGATGATTAGGGCCAACGTAGTAGTCGGAAGTGCATGCAGACCGAGGATGCTGAGCTGCGGAAGGGCAGCTGATAGGGGCCCAGTAGGTACACCGTGGGATAGGAAGAGCATTCACTGTGTAATCGCGATCTGGATGGTGCCCAAATGGAGCGTACGGCAGGCCAGTGACAGGCCAAGGATGATAAACCGTCGGAACCGCACCGACATAGCGCGGAGCAAGAGAGGGCTGAACCGGCATATACATCGGACCAGTACGATCGCTTGGGCGGCATATTGGCTCATCGCCGGCGGGACTCCACTTGGCAGGTGGTGGTAAACTGAAACTGCCCTGGAGAGGCAACATACAATGATGTACCGAAACTCCGTTTTGGGAATCGTTACGAAGCTGTGAACCATGACCACCCGAGGAAC
The DNA here is from genome assembly GCA_038092955.1 of Boletus pseudo-olivaceus. Lineage (NCBI taxonomy): Eukaryota > Fungi > Basidiomycota > Agaricomycetes > Boletales > Boletaceae > Boletus > Boletus pseudo-olivaceus. Next base: position 24,130 of record JBBPRI010000085.1, on the reverse strand, counting down.
CTCCATTACTGACTCGTCGCCTGGGCAAATACTCTTCTCTGAGAGGACCATCCTCGTCCAAGTTGATGTCAAGGGTCTCGGGTTCATGCGGAAGAGCGGAAAGCCCGAGCTTCTCCTTGAGCCTTTGCTCGACACCAAGGAATACTGGCTCATTCATAGAATGACCCAGCGGTGCCTCCATGATTTCTTGGATGATTTTACGAATGAACCCATTGGGATTGAACGCCGGACGCGCAATGGGTTGAGGGTAAGTGGTTGTAGTGAGTGAATGATGGTATGAGAGTAGGTGGTTGAGCCACTGGGACCAGGCAGACGGAGAAATTGACAGATCGTACGAAAGGATGTCCAGGGCAAAATACTCGAGTTTGTTAAGTAACTGCACAGGAATGTTGGAAATGGTATGCCTGAGAACGATATTAGTAAGAGACTGCGTTATGTTTGAGATAAGTGCTGACCAAGTCTTGTTGGAAAATGTATGGTCATCCAGCCACTTGTTTGCCAACATGCATCCTAAAACAATTAGCCTGAAGGAGGCAGTGCCCTCGAGGGATTCACCATCGACAGCGTCGCGCGTTTCACTGAGCAGCTCAACTCTAAAGCGCCGCTCCTTCACATGTTCTGGCCCTAGACCAGGCGCACCAAAGTAGACAGGTAACCGCACGATGTACCACAATGCTAGCAGCATTGCTGATGGCTGGAGAAGTGTTGACATCAGCAAGGAATGCACTCGAGCAGTGAGGTACAGCGGTATGGGCTGACGAAGCTGCGGCGCATTAGGAAGTCTGATGACACTGGTCAATACATGGTTATATGAATGGATAATAACAAACCCACGTGTAAGGGGCGATCGTCTGGGGGAGAACTAGCACGTTCGTGCATACCTTCCATACGTACGAGACAAGCCATTCAGCCATGGGCTCGGCGAGTTGCTTGTAAATTAAGCTCGTGGCTGATAGATGTTCATTCACGGTGGCAACCGACTCCTCCTTGACCTCCATGTGCGGATAAGGACGAAGGTGACAGAACTGAGAGCCACAATTGACTGAAATGGGTAGGTGTAGTTCCTGCGATCCGAAGGGCACACTAGGGTCGTGGAGAACTGTGGCATCCGAGGCAGCCACTGCTCGATCAACGTAATCTCCGAAAGGTGTGACCGGTTCGATAGGACTCGAGCCTATATCACCATTCATCATGTCAGGAGAATCATCTTCTAGAATTGGTGCGAATAGGCCACCATCATCCTCGAGATACAAATCCGGAGCATGAGGCCACGCACGCATACCGGGGACGTCTCCCCCGATCAACTCCGGTGGAACAGGAGAAAAAGTCACAAGCTCGCCCGGCGGTGTCCCCTGAGTAGGCTCCGAACCGATGGGTTGGTCACAGGGAGGATGGTTGCGTGAAGGCATCTCCAAACCACAACTCAGTAACAAGGTGTTTAGGGGCGGAATACACGTTTGCACGTGGGCTCCTTTAATAGCGGGCGCGTCGACCGCGCCAGCCAACCCGTTGGAAAAACCCTGATGAGCCTCTGCCGGCGCTGCGGGGTCAGAATCGTTCTCCCAGACGTAGCGAGTCTTGGTTCGTCTCCACGATGGAAGAGAGCTGATCCACTGCTCGCGACTGGCAAAAGATGGTGGTGGGCCTGTTGGAGACGAAGGAAGGGTACGCTTCAGGAGGTGGAAGACCGAAGATTGAGGGTTTGTAAGGTCCCCAGGTTTGTTACACTTGTGAACAGAGTGCGCGGTAGGGACAGGAGGGACTGGGACTGGCATCTGCAGGGGGAGAAGGACGGAGGCTCGACTGCCAAGTGCGAGAACGCAGGGGCAAATCGATCTCTAGAGTAAATAAGCCTGGCTCGTTGAATGAAAGAGCGAAGGCGGAAAGGGTCGTAAGATGGGTCGTTAAAAAATTCAAGGACACGGAAGACTAGGATAGGAGAGAAGTGGAAAAGAGATTGCAGTAGGAATGGCTAACGCGCAGCAAAGGCGTGCCTTTTGATGTGCTCCAAGGGATGTCCAGAAGCAGAGGATGACCTGGAGAGCGAAGGGCACTGCCAGATAATGCCTTGTACCGCGGGGGGAGCGAGGGGAGTGCGTCGACGTTGCCGGCGATGACCTCGTCTAACCTTCTTTGTCGATCCCAACGACACCGACACTGTCGCAGACGATGAGCCGAGCCTGAAGAAAGAGTTGTTGGCAAGAAGGAGACCGACTGCGAGGTCGATCCACAGCCAAAGCAGTCCTAACCAACCTTTTGCCTAATTTTTTGGTTATATACAATCCGCCGTAGCCACGCTTACATCATGATTTCCCACGACCAAACTTGGCGAGTACGCACATTTTCCTGCTGATTTTCGCTCGCTCTCTGACCAGCATTTTACGCAGTCTCGCAGCAGTCAACATCACTTCCGCTGTGCACTCCGCGCCATGCTGCAGACGCGTGTCCTTTGCCGACGCCGCGATGAATGGAGCACCGTGTATAGCCATGAGCTTGTCAGTCTTCCCATACTGTGCCCTAATTAGACACGGAGTCAGGTACTACTCGCTGGCCGCCGACGAGCCACGTCGTCTGACTGGGTCTGACTCAGCTGATCTGTCTTTGATACTGGATCGCATCGATTAAATTACATTTGGCGTGTAATTTGATTCTGGTTGTCTTTCCCCTCCCGTGTGTCTCACGTTCACGGGGCTCCACCGCGATTGGAGGGGGTTATTTGAGACAGCCGAGCAGTCGTTCAAACAAAGTTAGCACCGACAGCATAATCCATTAGTATTAGTAATTACAGTAACTTGTCTGATTGTTTACTTCTATTTTCTCTTGTTGAATCCTCAAGCCTTTGACAAACAACACCCCAGTGTCAACATCGCGTACGTCCCTAACTGCCATCACAAGTATGGTATTCGCACCTCCTCCAGGAGGTGACATGCAAGACAACACCGCAAGTATACAGCAACTGGGGCTGGACTCCATCACTCTCGGACAGCTCAGGGCTATGGTCACCTCCGCACCCAAGCCCAAGGCACGCTAATACGTATCTAGTTCACCATCGGTTGCTGACCGTGTGTGTTTCACAGCAATTATTCTATGATTTTCGCTACGATGACGAAGACACCGTAATGAACGAAATCGACGAGTTTTATTCGTACGTAGAAATGCCGCAGGTGGCGGAAAATCTGAAAGCTTGGCAAGGTTCATTTCCCGGAGGTATGTTGATGTGCTCGACGATCACTGAAGTTCATGGCAATTTTACCTTTTCCCTCCAGAATGGACAAGCCCCGAAACTACAGACGTGCAGAGAAAGACACATGTCGAACTGCTCTTGGAAAGTCTCGAGCACCGCGACGCCGAAATCCGATTTACGAATGCCCGTCGCCTCTTTTACGTGCTTCAAGGTTAATTTCTTCCAAACCCGTCGCCAAAAGCTCATTCAGGTCGCCTCCCAATCAGGTACATTCGCGGAAACGACATCTCCGGAGCATCAGCTCCACTGGATTTACGAAAATTGTAAGGTGGTCCGCAACGCTAATGGCTTAAATACGATTGTGGAGTCTATGAAGATTGCTAGCCAAAAGCACGATTTACTTTGGTATGGACCTGAACCCGTGTTTCTGTAGCTTTTTCGAACCGTACCAGTTCGCTTTCAGACGCAGATGCAGCTCACTTCCAGATCACCGCTGCAGAGAAGGCCGACTTCTTGGAAGAGTTCACTACCGAGATATCGGTCTACCTCGGGATGATGTATCATTTGATTGAAATTTTCAAAGAGCGGGATGATTTTGCAGATGAGCTCAGTAAGCTCTGCGCGACCACATTCATACTTGCAGATTCCAGTGCTAAGTACAATCTTCAGTGAGCATGGACCCTCCTTTGCCTGTCTATCTGTTCAATGTCGTATCCGGTTTAAAAGACAAGAGCGCGAAGGGCTATCCAATTAAGAAGGTGTGAGCCACGTTGCACGGGCGCCGGACACTGTCTTACCATTTGCAGCTTCTCCTCGTCCTGTGGAAGGCTTTGCTTGCATGTTGCGGAGGGATCAGAGAGCTAGCACGTGTTAAAAAGCTCGCCCGGGAGCTTGCATCACTACCACTAGTGCCCGACGAAGGTGAATTCACTTCGTCCAGGTGGCATCAGTTGATTTCACCGCCTTTCTAGCTGTCGCCATAAAATGTACACCATTCGATCTTGAAGCATTCCATCAAGAGACTTCTGTCAAATACCCGACTTTTACGCCTCCACCGGTCCCAACCGTCCGCTTTACTGAGACTGCTCAGGGGAAATCCACTCCATCATTCCCTGCGGTGAGACTAGCACAGGCATATTCACCCATTCCAGTTCGCCATCACTATCACCATGATGACCTAGAACATCAATCCCCGATGTCAGGTAGCTTGAGCCAGGCGTTCCAGCAACAGCCCCAAAATACGGGATTTCGCCCTAACCCACAGCCTGCAACACCTGCACCCTCTCCACCCCCCTCTCCGAAGCCGAAGAAGCAGCAATATCAGACTGATCAAAACCGACCATTCTTGTTCCCGTTCTCTCGTCAAAGTCGTTTTGGCGCAAACAATGTTCGGTTGGTTCCCTTCGCTATTGACGAGGCGGACAAACTCTACAACCGACATATGTACGTGAGTCTCTCACTGTGGCAGATGTGGCGCACGAGGGAGGAGTGCATGACTACAGAAAGCGGATTGGAACATTTGCCCGGGTCGGAAGGTGACGCTGAATCCTCCAAGACAACATCGGTGGTAAGTTTCTTTAGTCACTTTTTCGAGATTGTTGATTATCGCCATCCCAGGATCCTGAGAATGCCGAGGTACTGACCGATGTTGCGTTGCTTGATGCCAAAATTGCGGAGGCCGAGGCGGAAAGTGTCGAGGCTAAATCAAGCACGGAGGAACGGAAAGCCAGAGAGAAAAAAGATGATCTCAAACGCTTGAAAAGAGTCGAACTGATCTATGTAAGTAGAGGCTTAAGCATTGCCGCTGGGCGCTGATACCATCTCAAACCTAGAGCTCTGTTCTTCCAGTGCTGTCAGGTTGGGTACTAGTGCTACTGAAACTGTTATTGGCAACTGTTTCGGCCGGAACAGGTCAACAACAACTCCCCCAGTCTTCTACCTCCTCTGTGTTTCCGCCTGGAGTGGCTTCGCGTAAGTCTAACGGTTAATTAGCTTTCCCTTGTATTGTCTGGTTTACAGTTTTTACTTAGCGCCCGAGCAACCCCCACCCCCCCCGCCAACTCTTGACGACCTAGATGTTACCCGCCACCGCGAGATTACCTCCAAAGCGGTCTCTGCTATTTTATTACTGACATTGAAGTGGTTCAAGGCATCACGTAAGTATCCTGTTGATTTATACCCAAGCACTTATGGAAGTGCATGTGGCTAGATGCGATGAAGTTCCATCATCTCGGCCAACTCTTGCTCGATACGAACTGCTTACTCCTCATCTTGAAAATGTTTGGTTTGCAAGAGGTTTCGGCATCAGTTGTTTCCAAGGCTGATTCTCCTGATCACAAGTGAGCCCAAACTATCATCTTGAGGACGCATCTGAAGTAACCGGCACCAGTTTCTTCCGGTACTGCCAAATCCACCATGCACGTGTTGCCCCGCGCATGCAGGACGAGAGACCACGTGCAACTTCCCACATCGTCTTACAATCCAAGACTTTGCCGAACGGACAGAAACATGAGGAGGAGGTGGAGATGCTCACTGAATTTTCGTGGCGAAACTTTTTCTCGGCCATTAATTTCGCAAAGATCATGCAAAAGTTATCGAAGAGTCGGTCGCATCGTATATGGATGTTGGTTCAGTACAAGAGCTCTGTGAGTGAAGGAACGTGGAACTAGGGACCGCGGCTGATCCCTATCCCAGGCTGTACTCAAGCGGGTGCTTCGCGTCCCTCATCCAATGTTGCAACTCCACGTTCTTAAGCTGATCAAAAGTCAAGTGCCTTTCTGCGGTCGCAAATGGCGACAATGTGAGGAAGAATATTACGTTTATTTGTCAGGGATTCTGACGACTAGGCAGCAAACATGAAGGTCATCACTTCTATTTACCTCAATTGTAGACCTGACTTGCGCGATGAGTGGCTCACTGGCAATGAGGTGGATGATGTTTCTGATGCTCAGGTACCGCCCCTTACATGCTGCTGTGTAGCTGGCTCATATTAGATCACAGGCACAGGAGCAAGCTCTCCGCCATTTGGTCAAGTTTTGTAAGCCTTCCTTCGTACATTGATACCTGGAAATTCTGAGCATAGCAATTGATAGACAATACCAAACGGTATGGTGCACAAGCTGCAAATCAGCATACCCAAGCCCATCGTCGTTCGGTCAGCATGTCCCACAATCTAGAGGGTTTACCTCCCGGCTTGGACCTGGGAAACATGATTCGGCCTCTCGGGACCCCGAATATTGTCGAAGCCGATGTCTTCCCGCCCCCCCGCTCACAAGCTCCAGACCCATCGATTTTCTTACCCTACACCACAGAAGATCTTGCTTTTGAGGAAGAGTATGAAGAATACTTGTCTGATTTAGGCTGGTCAGACGAACAGGTACCTCCGCTGCCTTCGGCTTTGAATTCGGCATGGCATCGGCTCCCCGAATTTGTATCCAATATGACGGACAATATCAGCGACAGCGAAAGTGTTGTATCTATTGGTGACCTTGGCGATGATGCAAGGCTAGAAGGTAGAGAAGATCGTGATATTCCGGATGAAAACTTGAACAATTGGGAGGTGAGCACATCGTTTTTTGACCCATGAAGTGGGGTTTTTACATTCTTCTGTGGCGATTAGCACATGAGCCCAAAGACCATGGCCGCCCTTCCTAAGTCGCCCGCTGGGAACCGTCGTTCGAGCTCTGGAGCTGGCCTTCGCCCTGTGCTACCCTTTGGTTTGGACGATGGCAGTGCTGTTGACTTGGATGACTTGGATGAACCCGAATTGGGTCCTATACTGAGGGAACAGTCTGGTCCCTTCGCTTCAGGCGGTGGGGTGGACGAAGTCGAGTATGCTTATGGGTATGTTTTGACTCACAACCCCGCTTCCTCCAGACTCATGTGTTGTTGTAGCGTTTAGCTCGTCATTGGATGAGCTTGTATGTGTTTTCGATCTATAATCTATCATACCCCACGCACTACGTCGCTCCATGGGAATCCTATGTACTTGCGTGGCAACTTGTCAACTCAGGGAAATCTGACAATCCGTACTCAAAAGAACCTCACGATGGAATTACACACGTAAGATTACCACATTTACTAAGCACCTGAAAACGAGCCCTTCAATCTGGAAACAGCCCATGGTGTGCCAGCCTCATAAAAATCCATTGAATACGTGGTTTTCTTCATTCCCCGCTCTTCACTAGCCTCACCCATCCACCCATCCGCTCGTCCCAATGCCACATTAGTCTCATACGGACTCAAGAGGGGCCGAGCAAATGCATAGCCCCAATCGATAGATAGCCTTGGACACGATGTTTGTACAAATGTCGATATATGCGGATTGAACAACGAGAGCTTCGCAGGTGATACCTCGGAGAGTAGGATTGGCACATAGGGTATAGGGACGCGAGACGTTGAAAGTTGATTTGCGATTGCTTGAAGTTGCTTGAAGCTCCCCTGGCGTCCAAGCGTACCCAGAATGACACCCCACAGCTGAAGGTGCCGCACTCGACTGAAAAGCTCAGTTGTGGGATCTGGTTCGGTCGAGTCAAGTGATGGAGGGAGAACGGCGATGCTCTCGCGGGCAGATCGGACAGCCTGGTCTCGGATTCTTCGCATCTCGTTATGATTGTAGCGTTCTTGAGTAAGTTTCTTTGAGTAGGGATCATATCGAAACGCGGGAACAGTAGGATTTGCAATCATGATCGACTCTAGATGAAAACGACCGTCCCCAAGGTATCTACACTTATTTTAGCCAGATCTTGAAACCAAGAATCGGAGACGTACAACAGTGCATCGACCTCGTTGAGAGACGGAGCTGTGCAGCCTAAAATTTCCCCAGGAGAAAGTGGCTTTGAACGGGGTATTATAGCTTCGTATCTACCGGTCCAGCAACTGGACTTTCCATCTGACAATGAGCCGGGTGTCTCGCTGCTTTCATGTCCCAGTACGAGGTCTTCCTTGAGCTTTTGCAAAGCTGAAACGAACTGGATAGTTGAAACTAAGGCTAGTCGAGTCGGTTCTTGTGGTGGTGTCTGTGGGCGTTGCTGAGCATATCCATGCTTTGGAAAATTACTCGTGGATGATGACCCTTGGATGCGAAGATATCGCGTTTTCCCAATTTGCTGGCCCGCAGGTATACTTGCACCACTCTCCTCTGAATCCATGAACTGTTCGCAGAATGTGGCGCGGTCGCTTGGGAGATTCAGGCGAACGGTGTCTGCGAGATGTGTGAGGTCGATGGCTATTTCGACGAATACATAGAGCGTCTTGATACTAGTTTGGTCGATCGGTACTAGGATCTGGCAACTCAGACAATACAATTCACCTATCTGTCAATACGACGAACCAAGACAGCTGTGTCCATAATGGACGAGCATATCGCAACCCAAGGCGACTGCGGTGTAGTCGTCGATGCAGCACGCTCCGTATGTGACATCACCCATGATGACGGTTAGTGCATCAGTGAACCTGTACGGGGTTTTGAACAAAAATTTAGATGAGAAACATTTCAGCGGACAACGTTGCGATCACCTGCGCACCGCTCGATGATATCCGCGATGGTACATGCAAACATCTGGAGACCCTCAGGCATCTGGAGAGCAACCATGCTGGCTCTATTCTTGCGAACATGATGTATCGTCTTGTGGATTTCAAAAGAGTAGTTGGAGGGCAATTGCTTGATTACTTGGTTAAGGAGCGGATCTGTGAGGATTTCTTCTGGAACTTGATTCGCGAATTGAGCTGGTGCAGAGCTGCGCTTTGATGCCGCAGCCGACTTTGACCCTACGAAGCGTTTTTTGGGTTTTGAAGCGTTATTGGAATGTTTCTGTTCCTCTGCCATTGCGAGAAGTGGAGAAGTGACAAGTCAAATCTCGATGACTTGGGGAATCCGAGAAGATCACGTGGCGACTCAACTCGCTTGCTCACCGTGCTTCGTCGCTTGCCTCCTGCTTATTCGTTTGGCCAGCACAATGGCACTCTCCGACACAGGTCAATGCGTTATGAGGGGTCCCTGTGGGTCCAAAGGCTGGTTTGGGCAGCAGTTGCCATGCCCCTACGACGGCCCACCAATTGAGGTGTGCAAGTTCGTTTTCCTCAGAGGATAGGCTAACAGCTCTGTTTCAATGTCTCAGCCTGAGACCCAACACGCTAGGGACCTCCTTGTCTCTGTTTGTGGTGCCGAGTACGCCGAAGGACCAGCTTGTTGCACTTCAGCCCAAATCGAAACCCTACGAGATTCTCTGGCACAAGCAGAGCTTCTCATTTCATCCTGCCCAGCCTGTCGCAACAATTTCAGGTCGTTTTTCTGCTCGTTTACTTGTTCACCACAGCAGCACCTTTTCTTGAATGTAACCGAAACACAGAAATCTAGCACCGGAAAGACCGCGGTCAAAGCTGTGGATTTTTTTGTTGGAGAACAGTTTGCTTCAGGTTTCTATGACAGCTGCAAGAGTGTCCAGGTCGGAGCTACCAATGGATACGCCATGGACCTCATCGGAGGTGGCGCAAGGACATACTCAGAATTCCTCAAGTTCCTGGGGGACGAGAAGGACCTCGGCAGTCCCTTCCAGATCAATTTTCCCTCCAATGCCCCCCCGCAAATTACCCATTTAGACCCAGTCCCAAGGAACTGCGCAGACAATGACTTGGCTAGTCGATGTACTTGTATCGACTGTCCAACCGTCTGCCAGGCGTTACCCGAGGTTCCCATCCCGGGCCAAGAGCCCACTTGCCACGTCGGTCTTCTCACCTGCCTGTCGTTCGTGTTGATACTGGCATATTCTCTTGCTGTCGCGTCGTTCCTCTTCGGATATGTCCTGCAACTTACGATTCGGAGGCGGAGAGAAAAGAGATACGAACGCATGGCTTTATCTGCAGACGCTGCGTCGTCTACCCTGTCACCCAGGTTGCGCACTCGCGGGTTGGTGGGAGCCATATCGCTTTCCCATGATCAGGAAGAGTCTTTGGGGGCTCCATCCACAGAATCCCGGCCGCTTGGTCGTGGAACATCACTCCTGGATCCTATCGGGGCATCTCAACCGCGGCAGTATCGCTTGAATACTGTGCTGAGACGCGCTTTCTACCGCCTCGGCCTTTGGACAGCTTCGTCGCCTTTCCTAACGTTTTCGCTCGTATTTGCGATCGTTGGACTACTTAATCTTGGTTGGAAGAAGTTCGATATAGAGACCGATCCGGTGAGGCTATGGGTTGCTCCAGACTCCGAGAGCAAGATACAGAAGGAATTCTTCGACGAGCACTTTGGACCATTCTACCGCCCCCAGCAAATCTTCATCACAAACGCTCCGAATTTATCTTTGGAGAACCACAGCGATGCGTTACCTACGTCTGTTCGTCCTGGCGTCCTTTCTTACAAGCATCTCGATTATTGGCTCGACGTGGAGAAAGATATCCGTGCTCTCCGTTCTCATCCGCATGGTTATCGCCTTACGGACGTATGTTTCAAGCCTGCAGGTCCGCGAGGCGCATGTGTCGTACAGTCGATTGGCGCGTGGTTCGGCAACGATTTCAGCGATTATAATGAGTTAACTTGGGCGGGCCGCGTATCGCAGTGTGCATGGTCTCCAGTTGACTGTTTACCTGACTTCCAGCAGCCGCTTGGTCCGCAATACGTGCTTGGTGGTGTACCTGAGAGCACACAAGGCACCCCATCATATCTGGAGGCCGAGGCGCTCGTAGTCACATACGTGATATCAGACTCTCTGGACACCATTGAGCAATCAAAAGCTACGGAATGGGAAGAAACGCTCAAGGATTATTTGCTTGATCTAAGCGAAAGAATATCATCGGAGGCTGGCATGCAGATCGCATTCTCGACAGGTGTCTCACTCGAAGAAGAACTCAGCAAGAGCTCCAACACAGATCTGAAGATCGTTGTTCTCTCATACCTTGCGATGTTCTTCTACGTATCTTTAACGTTAGGCAATGGGATTGCAGGGCGAGAGGAAGAAGGCCTGGTGGCTTCACTGTCACAATGGGCTCAGAACGTTCCTTTACTATTCAGACGAAGAACCATCGTACCGTCTCCAGTATCCATCGACTCAAGCACTATACCCCGCATTTTTCCCCGTTTGCCTCGCAACCTCTTCGTGAACTCCAAATTCACGCTTGGTCTTTTTGGAATCGGCCTGGTCATCCTCTCTGTGTCCTCCTCAGTCGGCTTTTTCTCCTTGATTGGAGTGAAAACAACGTTGATTATCGCTGAAGTTATCCCATTCCTCGTCCTAGCCGTCGGTGTCGACAATGCTTTCATCTTGGTGCATGAACTTGATCGTCACAACTTGCTACATGGTGCAAATGCCTCGGTAGCATTACAAGGCGGAAGTTTGCCAACACCACGTTCGCCCACTCAATCCCATCGTTCACCATTTGAATCCACTCAGGACAACTCGGTGGATGGCGGATCCCTGCCGTTGTTCCTGTCTCCTGAGGAGCGCGTTGCACGGACGCTGGCGAAGACAGGTCCGTCAATTTTACTCAGCACAGTTACGGAAACCGTGGCATTCGCATTGGGCGCTCTGGTTCCAATGCCAGCTGTACGAAACTTTGCGCTCTATGCCGCCGGTAGTGTGCTTCTGAACGCATTGCTTCAAGTTACAGTTTTTGTCAGTGCACTTGCGATCGACTTGAAGCGGGTTGAGGTAAGTAACGGTCGATCACGCGTGTCTCAGCTACACGACAATTTATAGGCTAGCCGCGTCGATTGCTTCCCTTGCATACGGTTGCCATCCCGTATCGCGCTTCCCGATGCCCCAGTAGGGTTAGGCACAGTTGCCCGTTTCATTCGCAGACACTATGCGCCAGTCCTCTTGCAACCAGCTGTGAAAGGCGTTGTTCTCATCACATTTGCTGGGTTATTTGTGCTTTCTGTGATATCTATCCAACATATCGAACTTGGTTTGGGTGAGCAGCACTTGTAACCTACTCAACTTTCCACTGAGACATTGCATTAGACCAGAGACTTGCCTTGCCTTCAGATTCGTACCTGAATGCATACTTTGACCACTTGGATGCCTATTTTGACGTTGGACCACCCGTGTACTTCGTCTCGCAACAAATCGATGTCACTCAACGAGCAGGCCAGCAAGAGCTTTGTGGTCGTTTCACCACTTGTGATGATTTCTCGATTGCCAATCTTCTGGAGGCTGAGCGCAAAAGGCCCGAAGCTTCCTTCATCTCCCAGCCAACTGCTTCTTGGATCGACGATTTTCTCAAATGGCTCGATCCCACTATGGAATCTTGCTGTCGCGTCCGCAAAGCTGATCCTTCGAAATTCTGCAGCCCTACTGATTCCGAAAGGCTATGTCGGCCATGTCTATATGGGCAACATCCTGCATGGAACATTACAATGGTCGGACTTCCTGAAGGAGAAGAGTTCATGCACTATCTCAATCGGTGGCTCATCTCTCCGACCAACGAAGATTGTCCTCTCGCGGGAAAAGCGTCGTTCGGAACAGCTCTTGCACTTGACCAAGAAGGCACGAGTGTAGTTGCGTCACACTTCCGCACGTCCCATACTCCGCTACGATCCCAAGCGGACTTTATCCACTCGTTTGAAGCCGCACACCGCATAGCAGACGAGATCTCAGACCATATCGGATACAAAGTCTTCCCGTACTCTCTCCACTACGTGTTCTTCGACCAGTATGCCCATATCGTTGCGATCACACAAGAAATTCTTGGACTAGGGCTAGCGGCCGTGTTGGTCATCACCGCACTGTTCCTTGGTTCATGGAGGGCTGGGACCATCGTCACGGGCGTAGTTGCGTTGACTGTCTTAAACGTGATGGGTGTGATGGCAGTATGGGATATCAATCTGAATGCGATCAGCTTGGTAAATCTTGTCATCTCGCTCGGTATCGCGGTGGAATTCTGTGCACATGTCGCGAGGGCATTCATGAGCGCAGGATCTAGCTTGCCAGCTGATTTTCCGGCGGGACAAAAAGAGAGGGATGAACGGATGTGGACTGCATTGGTTGATGTTGGTCCTTCGGTAAGGTGTTTCTGCGAAGACATTAGTGATGTGCTGATGGACAACCGGATCCCCTAGGTTCTCTCCGGAATCACGTTTACCAAGCTCATCGGAATGTCTGTCCTAGCTCTAACCCGTTCGCGGCTTTTAGAGGTGTGACCTGCATACAAGCTAGCCATGTTTCTTCGCCACTGACTAGTTATCAGATTTACTACTTCCGCATGTGGGTAACTCTGATCATTTCAGGAGCCCTGCATGGTTTGGTATTGTTACCAGTGGTGTTGAGCGTTGCGGGAGGTCCAGGCTTTGCTCAACAAGAATTGGACGAGGAGTGGATGTCTAATGCCATCAGGAATGATGCCGAGTATGGGTGAGCAGCCATCCAGTTGTATCCTCGTCCTCGTGATAATGAATCATTTTGCTAGACCCATCCTCGCTGACGATTCATCAATCGCAAGTAATTGAGTCTGAAAGAGTTTCTTCACCACACAATGAAGTAGATACAAGTACCCAGTATAATTTTGCATGCAATTATAGTTGACACCAAAAAATTGAACAGACTACGCTGGAGACCGGGACCTACTATCTCTGATATCTTCCCTGCTGTAGCTCCTTCTCCCCCGACTGAGGGACCTAGACCGGGTCCTACTTCGACTGTACCTCGAGTATGACGAATACGATGGAGAATGTGAACGAGTTCGGGAACGCGACCGTGACGGGGTCTGCGAGCGGGAACGGCTAGACCGCACTGAGTAACTCCTTGAACGACTGCGTCGCCCCCTTGCGTACCCTGTACCGCCGCGTTCGTAGCTTGGTGATCTCCGCCTTGGTGGAAGGCGGTCAGCACGCCTCACTGGTGAACGCGAACGAGAACGAGAAGGGCGGTAGGTGTCTCTTGGGGGAGGACCACGGCGGCCATAACCTCTTGCCCGCCGGAACGTATCCACGTAGCGCGGAGGCTCGTATCCTCGCCTGCGTGGGGGTGGGGAGCGCGTACGCGAACGAGAGCGGGAACGGGTGAAAGACCTGCGGTCCCGCCCGTTGCGCACGGGGCGTGGGCGTGAGCGGGAGCGAGTGCGGATGGGAACGTCGGAGAGTTCCACTTTCAAAACGAGACCGTCCAGTTGACCGCCGTTCATGTGGGATACAGCTTTTTGTGCTGACAACGGATCCACATACTCCAGTGCAGCCTTGCCTCGATTTTGACCAGCTAAACAAAGGCACCGTGAGACGGGAGTGCATACGAACAATGCATAGACCATACACTTTGTGTAGAGCGGAAGGTCTATTTTGACGATTTCACCGTAAAACCCAAACATTGTTTGAAGGTGGGCGTAGACAACATTGCGCGAAAGGCCGTTCACGACGACAACTTTAGCATCTTTCTTGTCGTCTCCGTGTTCCATGACCACATCTGCATCGTGGAGAGGCTTTGGGGAGGGCGAGCGACCTCTGTCCGACATTGTTGAGTGAGTCCTGGGACGAAACGACCACCGTAGGAGAAAAATGGGGATGTGACTACGTGACAATGCTGTGACGACCACAAAGTACAACACACCTAACCTTCCCAACACGTAAGCCTTATAAAGAATGGCGCCGACTGGTGTCGCCATTCTTTATAAGGCTTATTTAATCCAATTTCTCGGCACCAGGAATAAATAATGGCCCAAAGGACCTTTTAAACTTCAGTCCTACTCCTCCACTACTAGACTCGGGTAAGTCGGGGCCAAAGATGCCGGTGTCGGCCAATGTAGCCGAGCTGGCCTGAGCGTAATGCTTCCCACGCCTTTCTCTATCAACCACACCGTACGTCGACATCGCCACCCACCGCGCTCGCTGTCTGTGCAGGCAGCGAGCAGCGAGCTCGTCGCCGTCGGGCGTGTCCCTGCTCCCCAGCACTCCTCGGCTCCTCGTTCCACTCTTCCCGACGTCGCACTCCTTCCCATGCCCTTCTTTATCAACCGCACCGTACGTCGACATCGCCACCCACCGCGCTCGCTGTCTGTGCAGGCAGCGAGCGGCGAGCTCGTCACCATCGGGCGTGTCCCCGCTCCCCAGCACTCCTCGGCCCCTCGTTCCACCCTTCCCGACGTCGCACATGTAGCTAAGCTGGCCTGAGCGCACTCCTTCCCACGCCCTTCTTTATCAACCACACTGTACGACAACGCCGCCACCCATCGCGCTCGCTGTCTGCGCAGGCAGCAAGCAGCAAGCTCGTCGCCGTCATGTCTGTTGCCTTTCCCCAGCACTCCCTGGCCCCAGGTTTCGGTCTTCCCGATGTCGTACACGTACCTGAGCTGGCTCGAGCGCAATGCTCCCACGCCCTTCTCTCTCAACCACACCGTACGTCGATATCACCCGTTGTTTGTGCAGGCAGCGAGTAGCTAACTCATCGCCGTCGTGCTTGTCGCCTTTCCCCAGTACTCCCTGGCCCCAGGTCCTAGTCTTCCCGATGTTGCACACATAGCTGAGCTGGCCCGAGCGCAATCCTTCCCACGCCCTCCTCTCCCAACCACACCGTACGTCGACATTGCTACCCACTGTGCTCGCCGTCCAGGCTGTCAGGCCTATCTGTTTTTTTATCTCCATTCCCACCTGCTTCGGTTCGCTCCACATACATATGTATATAGGCATAGTGGATCCGTATTTGTCTCCTTGCCGTGCGCTCGCAACGTGTTGGCCTTATTAAACCCAACCAGTTTCGCTTGTTCTCTTTGCTCTCTCTCCACATCCTTTGATGCGTCGTGGATCCTCTAGTCGCCATCCCTCGCTATCAAAACGCATTAAGTCCCATGGATTCCATGGACCGATCCGCACAACCACCATTCTGACTGCTGCGAAGCAGCATGAGCGTCTCAGGGATTTCCACGCAAAGCGCAAAGCCGATGTACAAGGTTTGTCTGTCCTCGCCATGTCTCTTCTTGTCTGACAATCCTTTATAGGCCTCTCATTGCAAGATCAAGCTCGGGTCATTCAAATGTTCACAGATGACGGTGTTGCTTACGACGACGGCGACCCTTTGTTCACTCCCCCACTAGGTGAAGAGGCATTTGACCTCAGCCATGAAGGTGGAGAGCACGAGGCCTTCATTGGTCTCACCAAGCAAATTGAGGCTATTGGTGGACGGTACATTTACGTTTCTGTCGTCAGTGTGTACGTTGTCTGACATCAATGCTAGCCGCTATGTTGATTCTCGCTTGCGGTCTGATCGGGTCGAAATTCAGACTAGCCAGTGGGCGCTACAAATGGACCGCCTCGTTGATGCCTACCTCGAATACCGCTCGCAGGATCCCGGTGATGGAATGCCTACACTCTCCCCTTCTGTACCCCCCTCTGAGGACACTGCCCCCTTCGTACTCTCAGATATTGAGTTGGTTGACATGTTTGGTAAGACACCTTTCTATATGCCACACTTCGGTTTCTGAATTCCATTGATTTAGGTCGACACCGGATGTCGTTTAGTCCATTTGCTCACCATACATATCCAAATGAAACTTTAGTTCGCCACGGCTATCTTGGGTGCTCCCCAGTTTACCCTTCTGTCGCCATTTCAATACGTACACTTGCCGTTTTCCGTCAACAACATCGTGCATGTCCGCGTTTCAGTATCCAGGCGCAAGCAAAAGCTTTATGTCATCTCCATCGCGTATGTTGTCATATAGTTTTCATGCATATAATCTGATCCATTTTAGGTACCTTATCGTCCCTATTTGACGACCCAACTTTCAAATGCATTTGATGTATACCTAGATATTCTCGACCATGTAGACTGCCAGCTCAAGCGTGAGCTCAAACGGGATGGGCCCACCTGGCGGCTGGAGAATGAGTGCCCTGCATGCTTTTACAAGCTTCAAGACGAACCTTCGTTGGATTTTAGTTGGCTGGTTTCCATCGATGGGAACAACAGCTTGAAGCGTTGGAATCCGACAACCTATGGCGCTGTACCTCGTGAAGACTCTCGTCCCCCACGGTCGGATCTGTGGCTTTCTGTTGAAGAAGTTGATAAATTTGCTGGCAATGTACATGATGCTCAGGTAAGCTTGTTGCCATTAAGTCAAGGTTAATGTGGCCATAATTGACTTGTCCCTCCATTTGTATCTAGGTCGAGGCGGCGGATGAACCATCTCGTGAATGGGTTGATGAAGAAGAATCTACCGAGTCTATCTGCACAACACGGTGGCGAAATGCAAGCCCTGAACAGCGAAAGAAGATGTTCAGCATTTTTGATCAATCTGGGATCTTCATTGCATGCTGCCGACATCGCTTCCTACTCCTCGGATGTGATATGGTCAGGAGTGGCGAGTTGTCTGTATACGTAGCTGCTGTAATGAATTATTTTCACTGACCCTGTCATTAGGATGAAGTATCCGCTCGCAATTGTAAACAAGCTTCTTTCTGTGTACGGGTCAGATGGTGCCATTTTCTATGACATCGGTTGTGCATTTGCTACCACACTCGCTAACAGCATCATCGGAACCAAAGCTGCGTCTCTCAATGCCCGAATGCTGGTGGGTGCATTTCATGGACATGCACACAATCGCAAGTGCCAGCTCGATTGGCATCCACTGTATGTCCGTGGCGAAATTGGGAAGTATCTGTGCAGCTTCAAGAGACATTTCATGTAGATAGGACAGCAAGACATTGGCATCGTCTCAACTGAGGGAGTGGGAATAGTTAGAGGATCCAATATACATACATAGACAAACAGACTTCACCAGGCAGCCTCCTCCCAATAACTCTCCTCCCAATAACTCTCCTCCCAATAACTCCTGACTCCTCACCAATGCCAGTCTCAAAGGGGACCTCCTCAGACAGCCAGAGAATGGAAACAGTACCATCTAGCCCATATCGTTCTGTGGTGGTCTCAACACTCCCAACTTCCAACCTGGACCTTGGCTCATCTCCCCACAATAGCTGAGTTAACACTGGCACACAGAAACGCACTCATCTGGAGTTCTCCTTACCATCTGAAGAGACTGTTGCTCAGGGTACTTGGGACTCTCATAAGAAGCTCAAGAATTTGTACACAACCGTAAGTCTATGTACTGGGTCTATGTGCTGTGGCATGGACACTTAATCATTGACGGTTGCATGCAGGCCTCAGCAAGATCTCCAGAAGTTGAAGACCTTCATTCGCTTCATATGCTAGAGCTTGCCAGGGCAACCCACAATGCTATTGCTGCACATGTGACATATTGTCGCCTTCATCTTCAAGAAATTGAAGTTATGCGCATTATCGCAATCAACGACTGTGAAGAAGCAGAAACTAGGTTGCGAAAAGCAGATGCACAGATTGGAGACATCAGACATACTCTGCACCAGAATGGCATGGCACTGGGGGAAAGTGATATCACACTATTTAATGCTGGACATAGGAGCGACGAGAGCAGTGATGGATCCCCATCCCTGGCTCGAGCTGAGGAGAGTCGCTACAAATCTCCACTGCCTTCTGATTCTGATCACAACAGTACTAGTTGAATTACACAGATGGTATTACGTGAGGGCGTAGCAAAACTTGTTTGAGCACATGTATGATGGCAAGTCTCTGTCACCGAGCGTATCGAAGACGCGAACGGGACTTGTCACTGGAAACCTGCAGGGCAAGGGTCTGTCCCCCTTGCATGCCTAACCAGCGCTGGGTCTCTCGTTGTCGAGCATGAAAACCTACTCGTGGACCACGAGTCTAATCACCTCTGGTAAGAGCACTGACAGTTGTTATAGTGGGCTGACCATGTAGAGGATGGGGTGTAGGAAAGCGGAGGTCCAAGGCTTAGGGGAGGGGATCCTAAGGAGTCTTGACTACACTGTGGATTGCGTAGATCAAGGTTAGAGTTATGCTAAGGCAGAACTCTAACTTAAATAGACAATACAGTTATTTAGGGCCGGCGTACCAAACCTAAATAAGGGAATACCAGAAAGGGAAATACTCGAAAAGAATTGGGACAGACACGGAACATATCGGATGGGTGGAATAGGATCACTGGGCTATGTAAGAGAATAGCCAAGGGGGCAGTGTCTGTCAGATAAATAGGATAGCATAGGATCATACCGGAGATGAGTCGGGAGGAGTCGGGTATGATATGGCAGAGAAGAGCTCTGCCTCTAGGAGCTGTGCCCAGGCAGTGCTGGACAGGTCCAGTGTCGGAAAGAGGAAGTTGAATACCGGGTAAGCGGTATGATTCTCTGTGAGGGTGGGAGATGGGATGGGAGAAGGGGAAAAGGATAGGGGGTCTCCAAGAATTGTAACAGATGGTATGCAACCAAGTATATGTTGTTTCATCTGTGCATACTGTCCTATGTGTCTAAATATGATTTAAATATTCAAGTTTTGTAGTAGGTTTGCAACCTTATCGTGTGTCAGTGTTTGTTTCTTTGTTTTCCCATGTGTCACTGGAACGACTTGAGTATAGCCCAACTTGTAATCGCCGCTCCCTGGATCCCCATGCTCCTTGCCAAGATGCTGTGGATCAATCCGATATGACTCACCATTAACTGATCATCAATACAGTTCAGCCCACAGCCCAGGGTCTATATAATTGATGCCCCTCTCAGAGTCTTCCCCAAGCAGGTGAGATGATATTCCAAAACGACTACATTGGCCCAGCAGCCTGCTACTAGCAGCATGGTACATGTATTCGACCCCCCTCCCCCACCAAGCAAGCGGGACGATATTCCCATTCGACTGTGTCAGGGAACTCTTGGAGCAGTGAGAAAAAGGTATGTACATTCACATATACATATATGTATGCAGGCACTAAGTTTTCCTCTCTCAGTTTAGTGTAATGGGTTATCGTGGGCATGCAGCGATGCCCACTGACCCAAACTTGGCCAACCCATTGCCTCTGTTTTGCCCAATCCCATACAGCGGGCCACCTGCAGAACATCAAGATGCAGGGCTCCAAGTTCATGCACCCGAAAACCCAAGGACTGATGCTCTATCCAACCAATGGACAGTGTTACCTGCAGTGTTACCAGTCTTAGTGACCACCAACACCTACGCAGGCACATACAGTGACCTCGGAAACCCTTTCCATGTTAAGCCTCAATGTGGTGCATGAAGCACACTGCCAAAGATGGACGTAAATGGGCATGGAAAAGGGCAGGTGAGGGCCTTAGTGATAGGCTGGTGCAGGGAACCCTCAAGTTTGGAGGAGGTTCTCTCATGATGTGGGGCTGTATGACTTGGGAGGGAGTTGGTTTTGCTACCAAGATTGATGGTAGGATGGATGGGGACCTCTACCTTCAAATTTTGAAGGATGAGCTCCAGGAAACCCTGGAGTATTATGGTCTCAATCCTCCTGACATTATCTTTCAGCAGGACAATGACCCCAAGCATACCTGCAGGCTGGTCAAAAATTGGCTAGAGGAGCAAGAATTCAATACTATGGTGTGGCCTGCACAATCCCCTGACCTAAACCCTATTGAACATCTCTGGGGTTGTCTCAAGAGAAGGCTTGCACAGCATGAAAAGTCCCCTACTGGAATTCATGAATTGTGGGACAGGATTCAAGTGGAATGGGATAGGATATGGAGTGTCAGAAGTTGATTGAAAGCATGCCTAGGAGGGTTCAGGCAGTGCTTAAGGCAAAAGGAGGCTATACCAAGTACTGATAATGTTCAAATACCCTTTATTATTCAAAAGCTCAAAAGCCCTTTCCATGGTATTACTGTTTTGAATTGGCTATATCTTCATGGCCTGTGAATGAAATCACATGACACAGGGGGCGATCTTGTAGCCGAGAGTATGTACTATTTATAACTCCACCAAAGCTAAGCGTGATTCCCACGCTGTTTGGCAGTGTGCTTCATGCACCACATTGAGGCTTAACATGGAAAGGGTTTCCGAGAATTAGGACTGACCCCGAGTTATCGGAGTCCGGAGTCCTTCCGGGTTCCGATTGGTGCGATCCGTGGTCAGGAGTAGAACATTGTAGTACTCATTATCGGACTCGCTTCACCATCAACCAACCCATCACACTCATTTGTATTATTTATGATTCTCAATCAGCTTGTACAACCAGCTGCAGCTCCAAATGATCAACCTGATCTGTGCCAGAACCTACCTTCACTGAAGGCTCTGTTGGATGCCGCTCCAACCCTCTGAAATCCAAATGCAACGAAGAAAGCAGTGATTCCAAGCAAGTTGAAGCTATCAGATGCCTGCCGCGAGGTAATACAGCAACATATCGACCTTCTAGGCTTAGATTGCTATCGTTATAGCCATGATATTGATGATCAAAGTACTCATAATGTTCATTCCCCGAGAGATGCTGACCTTCGATACTGTGCAGATCGTGCTTACCAGAAACTTGAGGACCTCCAGCTCCATATCCCAAATGCGATTGTGCGTGATGTCTGCACCAAGTACTCCATCCGAATGAGCGACTCAAAACCACTGACTGCCCGGCATACTGCAATGTCTGTGGCTACTCTTGGGTCCTATAAACCTAAATATATGCGATGTACTCGGCTCTATCAATGCCTGTGTGGCACGACGACCACTGCAGTGTCACGGGAAATTGGTTGGGACAATGTCGACTGTCCATCATTCGTTCGCCTTGTGACCACAGATGATGTTGCTGATAATCAGAGTAAGATTCCCATGCCTGCACCTTTTCCCAGGCTGCTTACTTCAATTTAATATCAGACCCAAGATTACTCTCAATCAATGAGATATCAGGTGTTTTATCCCACTCTGATGCATGCCTCGAGACGCTCCAAATGTCCCGTGACCCACACATTCCCCTCGAACCATGCCTCCGAATATATGCACTCAATCTTCTTCGGAATCAGATTCCATTGACTCAGCTTCAGCATCTCTGCCGCCAATGGGCTCTTGACAACCTCGGTGACGCTGCAGGTAACAATCACTATCGCTACATGCTTAGCGACCATGAATCCACATTGCTTTATCGTACCATTGCCCGTGAACATGGTGTCTGCCAGCGCACTACAGCCGAAGACAATCTCGATCATTGGTTTAACACGGAAAATCCAAAGCCACCATATCCCATCCTTTCCGAGTCATGCTTATTTTACCAGCCCCACATTTCATCAGAATCCGAATGATTCATGCTTGTCATATCCACTCCACAGCAACGGAAAATGGCCTGGGAATTTGGTCACAAACGTCAGATCATCATGGACAGTACCTTTGGCATCAGTACTGCCCGCGTTCTTTTATTTATTCTCATGGTCATCGATGATAAAAACAAAGGCGTACCTGTCGCTCAAATTCTTTTCACTGCCCGCAAAGATGCTCGCGCTGTTCATGTGGACTATAATAGCAAACTACTCGAAGATCTCCTTGGACGATGGAAGACAGGAATGGGGAAAAACGAGCTGCACGAAGAGTTTGAGATGACTGTGGCCATCACCGATAACGATACTCGGCAAAGGTTTGCTCTGAAGGCTAACTGGGCCAACGTCCTACTGCTTTTATGTCGATTTCACACCTGGCAAGCGTGGCGAAATGGCTTAAATAGATCGCTCCACAGAATCATTCCAATAGACGAGCAATGTTTGCTTTGCCGACGACTTGCAACATTTCTCATGAAGCTTTTGAAGGATGTCACATTGTACAAGATGGCTGTCACGATGTACAACGAAGAGCTCTCATACTTCAAAAGACTCAAGGAGGCCGCACAAGACTCTCTCACTCAAACAAAAGCAACATGTGGCCTTGCATTCCTCACATACTTTCAAGACTACCTCAAGTCCGAGGCTTGGTGGCTCTCATGGTCTCCGGGTGGTGTTTTGGAAGCAGCGCATCACATGGAAGTTCATCCTGATCAAGTGGCAAAGACGACAAATCACCTCGAGTCTTTCAATGGTCGACTCAAGCAAAAATTCTTCGGTCCATACCACCATAATGGACATCTGCCACGCCTCGATATCTGGGTCATCATACTCATTACTCGCATCCTTCCAGACTTCTTTGACCGACGCAATGACAGGATTAAGCAAGATGAATATCAACGTGCCATGCGAGGTGGCTTTTTTGGTCCACAACATGCCCATAATGACTCAGCGGACTCTGGTGCTTCTGAATCATCAAGCTCGAACTCCTCGATTGCTGAGCAGCTTGACCCATTGGACAATTGGGATGAAGAATCAATGATTTACAACATGATCGATGAGGTTTCTTTGTCAGAGAACGAGGAACTTTCCCCTGACGATGCAATGGTTGAATCCATGCCGTCCTTTGGATTCAAGCTCAAGCTTTCCGACAACGGCAAGTTTGCTAACATATCAACAGAACTCACTGGTATTGAAGACTCCTTGGACACTGTGGATTATTCAATGTGGGACGAGCAAGCCTTGGACTCTGCCGACATCCTCATGAACTTGAACATCAGCGAGTCAGACCCTCAGAGCGACAACGATGAGGCATCACAACTTCAAGTTGAACTTTCACTGAACGTCTTGATTTCTGATCGAAACAATGATCTCGAAGGAATAGCACTCCAAGATGTCCTTGCTGCCGAAGACACACTCTTGCTGGCCCTGCAAAAAGCACTCACTGTCACAACAAACACCAAGATCCTCGACATCCACATCAGCGAAAGTCTCCGCAACCGCCTCAACGGCACTTTCGAACCACTCGCTCTCACCATCAAGACTCGCAATTCACCCGACTCGGACTTCAAGTTGCCAGTGCCAGTGGAGCCAAACTGCTCGAACAGTGACGACAACTCCAAGTCATGGCCAACCACTCGTTGTCCAGCAGCAAAAAAAGCTAAAGCAACTCAACCTCAAACCCTTCCTTCTACAGACGAAAGAATCCCGCAAACTGTCATATGGCTTCCGCTAGGACTCCGGCGCAGCGTCAGAGTCAGAATAGTAGTCACTATTGAAAATGACACAATGCATACTTGAACCTGTTAATCAACGCTCAACCTAAGAGCCCTGTGCCGGCTGAAATGCCCACATACCAACCCTTCTATCAGGGTGTGCCTTCTAAGTCTAAG
>JBBPRI010000084.1:0-71283 GCA_038092955.1 Boletus pseudo-olivaceus | reverse complement strand
CCCGCAAAATACCCAATTTCCCTCTCAAAAACTGCTTTTTTTAAAATTGTTTTTAAAAAAAAAAAAAAAAAAAAAAAAAAAAAAAAAAAACGCGTGCCAGTCAGCGATGCGTTTTGTTCAGCATCATGACCTGGGTACCTCGAGGATACGGTCTAGACCGGCGCTGAGCGCTGAGCGAAAATTCTCGGTAATGATGTCGTTCCAGTCTTCTCGGCGAAACCTTTTTCGCTGATTGGCAGCGCCGCGCCGCCCCATAGTACAGTAGTACTATTACTCCTCACCAGCTACTACTAATAGGGGGCATCAAATGGCACGGAATAGAATTGTGGAGTTGGAAAGGATTCAATGTTTCCGAGCGAGATGCTGCTGCCAGCATGATCACTCAATGATTACATTCTTGGCCTGGACTCGAAGAACTCGGTCTCTCGGCAAGTCGCGGAATATGTACGTCCAACGCTGCGTTTCAAACCGTGTACATAATATATCGCGCGTCTCAAAAAAAGTGCACAACGCTTTGATAATATTTTCCAACCAGGGTGATGACAATATGTATTGGGTAGATTGAGCAGGAAAACCATGCGTGAACCGTGCGACAGTAATAGTATAACAAGCAAACGGATAGAACAAGAAGATGATGAAGATGATGAAGAAGAAGAAAAGGATGAAAACAAGGAAAGAAAAAAAAAAAAAAACTAAGACTAAGGTAGCGAACGATGTGGTAGACAGACACAGCGATAGCATAGCTATTCTGCAAACAATATTAAAAGGATCGTATGGTCCCCCAAATCGGAAGAGAAGATGAAAAGAAAGAAAGAAAATCGGGAATCTATAAAGCTTTCACACCATCGAGAGTCGCTGATTCACCTGTTTTCGCCCATTGACTGGGAGGGTACTGGCACGTCCCACGCCGGCGTCTTCAGTATCTGGGTGGAAACCTGGAGGCAAGGTTTGTGGAACTGAAGGGAAGGCATCAAAGATGTCCTTGTCAAGAAGACTGGAGGCAGGGGAGAACTCCGAGTTCGAGTCGCCGGGAGATATCCAGGACGTTGGGCGAGTCTCAATGTCTACACCATCAGGGTGTGTCTCAGGCGACAATTCGGAGGGAAAAGAGAGTGAGAGACTCGGCTGCGATGATTCATATAACGAATTCCGCTCTGACACTACATAGACGAGGTCGGTCACAAAGCACGTGTGTGTGGGGCATCGCGAGACGTACCTTGGTCTGCCGTGCTCACGTTGGACTTTGTCCGATTTCTGTTGAAGATCTTGTCCGCAAAGGAACTTGAACGGCCAATGCTGGATACACCCCTCTTGGGAGATGCACTTGGCCAAGGGATACCGAATCCCTTTCGCTTGCCATTATCTGATGGTGTTGTTACAGGGGAAGAGTCTTCGGACGACATCGACATGCTATCCCGTGGATAAGCCCCAGGCATATAGCCGGATGATCGTCGACCTGTGAGACGATAGATATTCGACAGGTACTTGCGATGTGAAGGCGATCGTTGTGAGAATGTGGTGGATGCGAGACTCCTGCCGTCAGTTTCATCTCCTTCGGGAATCTCACCATCGACCAAAGGCTCTCTGATCGACGGTATGGATACAGAACGCACCGACTGCGAACCACTGTCGACGACAGGTATAGGCGCATGCTCAGTGAGGGTGGAAGCTGACGCATGTCGAGGGTCCGGCTGGAAAGTCGCGCTGGTGGGGGTGGTCGCTAGTAGTTCTTTCGCCTTCAAACCCATACGATCTCCCTCTGTGAGCCTCAGCTCCAATAATGCCGCATCTTCCAAGAGCACTGCCAGGTCACCGTACCCCGGACTGGGAGACAATTGGACGACATTGCCGCTGGCACCCCGCCATTGCTTGGTCGGCTGTGTTGCGGGTGGGGCAAGGCTGGGTGCTGCGGGGTCAACCGGTGGCTCAGCGACCTTGCGATGAACGACAGCCTTGAAACTAGTTTTGCTCTGCGAACGAGCCTCGGTCGATAGATTGGGCGTCGGAACGCTGGGCGGCACAGGGATTATTGGATCTGGTGCAGGAGTGGCGATGGCACTGCCTTGGGAGGCATCGACCTGCTTCGTCGCCTCCTCGTGGGGTGACGTCGAAAGACCGACGACGACAGTCTCTGCACGAACAGGTGTGGGTGTAGGGGGAGCGAAAGGGGTATCAACGGGCACAGAGGATGGGGCAGATGAAGCGGGTTCAGGAAGTGATGGAGACGGCTGTGAGACAGCTGACTGAGGAGCGGATTCGTAGTCTGAAAGTTCATCTTTGCTGGATTGCTGGCTGGTAGGAGAGGGCGAGGCATTCTGAAATGTGTCGTGGACAGGAAACGGATGATGTGGGGATGGTGGTGGATCCTCTGCTGGAACGTCGACCTTGGAATCGACGGAATCTGCTGGCGATGGCTGGTCCATACCAGGCGGTGGCTCCGGAGGCTGCAGTGCAACCTCTGGTGCTTCCAGAGTCGATGGTTGGGGTTCCTCCGCCTCCAACGGTGTCGCCTCGACAGCAGCTTCCGGGCTAGAAGGTTGCGAGTCGGTGGTCTCGGGCACGAGAAAGGACGAGGAAGGGGACGACGCATCGACGAACTCGACCGCTGTACCCTCTGCATCGCTCGTGCTCATGACACGTCTCCCGGAACCAAAGTTGACCGCGAGCGAATTGCGTCGTGGGGCTAAGCCGAACAGACGGGTTGGCAAGGGCGGGACGGGTTCGTCTGTCGAAAAGTTGGATGAAGCATTTGACAAGGCAGCACCGGTCGAGATACATCTCTTCCTCGGAGCGGGGGACTCGTCAGTGGACGGGTGTTGTGATCCCGAGTGACTGACGGGAGCTCCACTCGGTCTACCCAGACCTGGCAGCCGATTCCCATAGAGTTCCCCGCGCTTCTTGGGTGGTGCATTTTCTGCCAGCTGGGGTGTACCCATCGCGAAACTCCCGCGTGGAACAGGCACACCTCCTTTTTCTTCAAACTTTGCAATTTTGTCCCGTAGCCCGCCTGTGCCTGTGCTGGGGAGCCCTCTCGGGGCCGCCTGTGCGGACTGGTGCATGTTGGGCGACACGCTGCGTTGCTGGAGAGCTGCTATGCGTTCCTTGAGGTTCACTGGCGGTGTTTGGCCTCTGGATGTCGCCCTGGTTCAAGGGTTAGTCGGACGAGGTCGTTCGGTCACGTCGAGTACACTTACATGATTCAGATCACGGAGCAAGATGGGTTTACAAGACGACCAGCGAGAAAAGACGACCAGCCAGGGTAGTTTGAGTTGGGAAATGGAAGCTGAGGGTCCAATGCAGTTCAGAATGTAAGCCGACGGCCCTGATCCCTCAAGGAAGGTCCACGACTGCAAAGAGGAAGAAGGTGAAGAAGAGGTCAAAGAAAGACGGCGTCGCGCTGACAAGAGTTGAACAACCGGTAAATGTCTCAAATGGAGGTGCTGCATGGAATTTAGCAAACGATTTGTTACGAGCGCCATACTCCCATCACCGAAGCACTTGCATAATTTCTTATATCCACCTTGTCAGCGACTACCTACCCAGTCCGCGGTACACGCACAGTATACACACCGAGGTATCATGTTACAAAAACAACACCTCCTCCTCGTCTCTGTCGTGAGCTCCGATACCTCTCGCTAGCCTATATGATCGTCGTCTGTCCATCCGGCCCTTCCGCATGTCGTCATCCGACCCTTCAGTGTCGTATGCCTGATCCTCCCGCTCATCTTCCGACAGATCCTCCTCATCCGTCGTGTAGGTCGCCAGTGGATCAAATCGATCCATTCCATTGGTGCGTTCCGATCCCGTGGCGCGACGTTCCTGGATGTCATACCTTCCACTTTCGTCCGAATTTCCTTCCTCTACAACTTTATCTCGGATGTCGTCGTCAGACTCGAGCTCAATGTCTCCATCCCAATAATCTTGCACGCTACCGGCCATTGACTTGCCTTTCGCATCGTCGTCGATGGGCACCTCGGCAGTCACGACCGAAGCCTGTGGGGAGACATGAAGAAGTTTGTGCAACAACCTTTTTTCATATACCTCTTGAAGGAGGCGTCGGTTATTTATCGTCTAGAGTTCAGTTAGCAACCCGATGACATTGGGATTACAAGTACTCACCTCTTGCGTTACACCCAAGATGGTGGACAAGATACTCAAGTCTTCTGGATTCGTTACCATGCGCAGACGATACGAGCGGCCCTCGCGGCGCGAACTTAGAATACCAGCGTGCAAGAATGCTGTGGCTTGCATGATGCCATAAGCACCGGCGAGGGTTTGTCGGACTTTCTTGATGCCATAGGAACCCTTGGAGATGTCGTTCGCTACCAAGGAAGTCAATCAACGCTGTCGACCACAAGAACCCCACATACTGGTATCCGTAGGATCTTCGATGGAAAGAAGTAGACCCTTGTACGAATCATACCACCCTTTTTCTCTCTTGTTGAAGTACGAGCCTCCGTTCCTAACCGATATCCCGACCTCCTCGTAGTTGAAATAACAACCATATAGCTCGAAGAACTCCATGACGAGCACACCAAGGTTCTTTTCCGGTTCGATTTCTCCTCTGCGAATTTTTGGATGCATCTGGAGAAAACTGATGGCCAAGCAGACGATGCTATAACTTCCTAGGCCACCAGTATACACCTCATTCATTCCGCGCTGGTTCAGAAACGTCTTTGCGATGACGATGAGGCAACGTAACGCGAACCCGCAACCCCTCATATTTTGCAGGAAACCGCTGATGATCTTTCCAGCTTTGATACCATTGCCTTGGTTGACGCTGACATCTACGTTTAGCCGTCCAAAGTGCGTGATAAATTTCACTATGGGTACTTTGGCTTTCGAGATGATGGTGACTTTTGATGTAATTCCAGCGCACTTGAGGGTATTTGCGAGCGCGTGTAATACGTTCACTTTGTTGCTATGTGCCATGGAGTTGGACTCTATGACCAAATCGATGTCGCTAGATACAGTCAGGCTACGTGTCAAGGCGTCACGAGGTTAAGCACACACCCACTGGGTAAATATAGCTTTGTTTCATAGCTTCCAAAGGGCGATATTCGTGCATCTGGAAATGCGGCCGTAATCGCCTTTGAGACGAGTTGGATAACGAGGCCACGAATTTCGTCTTCAACAGGTGTTGGTGACATGTACTTGACGAAAGCCTCCACTTCGCGATGTAACCTAACGCGTTAAATGACGTGGAGTATCATGTCAATCTGGCAACACTCACATCTCTGCCACGTTGTGACAACTGTCCCAGTCAACCTGGGACACCCACGGAGTCTTCCTGATACCATACGGTTCGAACCGTTGTCGTCTTCTATAAGCTCGGACATCCTCTTCATCAAACGGAGAATCGTACTTCCTCTTCATGCCACGGCTCTCCCCACCACCCGACCTCGGCGGCTTCCCTATGTCCCACTCGCGTTCCGTTGCCTTCTCTTTTTGACGTGCTCTTTCGGATCGCGGTTTTTCTTGTGGAGAAGCTTCCGCGTCACTCACCCCAAACGGAATGAAGTCGTCTCCGATTTCGGGCATTTTGGGTTTGATTTCGCCTGGCTCGACGTCGCCGTTGCTTATGGACTCTTTGCCTTTGTGACTTGCGCTGGACGTGCGTGGTCGTTTCGAGGAGGGTTGGGCGGGGGATGTGGAACGTCGACGGTGGCGACGGCGACTGTGGTTTCTGCCTCCATCCCTGTCCTTATCTCTGTCTCTGTCTCTCTCTCTGTCCCTGTCCCGTTCATTGTGTTGAGACCGACGATGGTTCCTGTCTCTATTCTTCGTTCGGTCTTTGTCACGATCCCGTCCTCCTCGAGAGCTCGGAGGCTTCGTGGGTAGAGAATCCATAGTGGAACAGATGTCCGTGGAAAAGGACAGAAGAACTCTCCGTGCGAGCACAGAACTCGGGAGAGTGCGTGTTGTACTAGGTCAAAATGATGGAGTGGGTGTTTGTTTGACTCCAAAGCTTTTGCCAAACATCGGCGCCGTCCAAGATATTTCCATTTTCGGATACACCCGTACGTCCTGAGTGATAGGGTTCTACAGTGTTTTCGAAACCAACTTTCTGTCACAGGACAATCATTTACTGAAGGTTGATATTAATGTTGATACATCCCACTCATGGTTCGAGTCTCTTCAATACTCACTGCTCGATGGGAGTCAATACGCCCTCGACTTCGGACTCCCCACTCCCAGTGACGCCGACAAAGCGAAACATATCTCCACCATCACCCCGAGTTAAATCTCTTCCAAATAGCGACCAGGTTGATCGATCTAACCTCCTCGACTGGAGAGGCATCGACTCCGCCCTTTCGCCGCCATACCGCTCAACGACCATCCCCCTCGCATCTTTAGGAATCACCTCAAAGTCCACGTCTATATGGACCATCCTGATCTTGGGCATATCGACATACGGCGCGAACACGCGGAGTAACTCTTGATTCCGTTCCCCTCGAATCCAAGCCTCATGCGCCGCGACGCTCGTCCATCCTGTCACCAAGTGGACCTGACAGGAACCGTCCGGGTCTGCGAAGAAGAGCAGCGGAAAGCCTGAGCATTCCGATTGCCAGGCGGATAGCTTCTGAAAGAGGAAGTGTAGAGTGGGATCTGAACAGCTGGGAGGTGATTTAAAGACGAGGATGGCAAACTCGGTGATCGTCATGAGCTGAGTTGGCAGTTGTGGACGCATAGTTGCAACTAGGATGGACCAAAGTCACGCTAGCACGGCTCGCAGCATTTCCATGGACGACGCGTCAGCCTTCCGTTATCGACGCGGTGACGCGTTTCACAGTGCTCAGGTAGTACCGAGTCGCAAACAGAAACCCTGCATCTGACGTCCATTTCGATCCTGGAACTAACACAGCAAAGTTCTTCTACTTATGTAGGGATCTGGGTAGCAGGATAACCAGCGAGGGCAGTAGAAATTGTCTTGGCCAAAATGCTAATAATAAGACCTTAGCAAACCGAGGTACCAAGTACGTGAATGCCCTTACTCGTGAACAGTGAAAAAAGGGTGGAGTGTGTTCAGCCAGCTGAGTCGTTCTATCAGCTCAAGGGTTAAAACCAATGCTAAAGCGACCCACAAGTAGCTGGACACGGGGGCACAGCCCTCTACCTGATAAGTACTGGTAGGAGTACCATTCTCGTACGCAGCACAATACCCGGTAACATTCACAAATCCGAAAGTCTGCCACTCATCAAGAAGAGTGTTGAAGATGGGTTGAGTGTCAAACACCGTGACGCTACCGAGATCTGTGTAGTTTGCCTGGAAGTTGATCACGCTTTGCGTCAACTGGGTGTTGTAATTGACAATGTCGATACCCATTTGTGCTGCTGCCTGAGGCCCTTGTTCAAGAACGAGTGGTGCACGATTCGTAGGAGGTACCGTCAAGAAAAGGAAGTTACGAGCCCCTGCATTGTATAGATCATCCACCTTTGAAATGGTTCAGTCGTGTAAGCCTGGAAGTAAAATGAACCTATACCTGAGAGAAAAGCCGGTCCATCAGGGTACCGTAGAGCTGGAATTGAGTGATGTTCGTCTGTTAAAGCACCTATCCGTTGGATCCGTCCTGGTAGTGACATTGAGAAACACCAACCCAGCCGGCCGAGTTTCCGACATCATTGATACCAATCCAGATAGCAAACAGACTGTTCGTGCTATCCCATTGGGCACCAGCGGGTTTTGATGCTAGATACTTGTTGAACTCGGAGACCTGATCAACAACCGACCTGGTAGACGGCGGTGAGGATACAAATAAAGGGAAGAGTACTGCACGACCTTACAATACTGTAGGGAGGTACGGAGGAACCAGAGCACTATCGATGGTCGCACCGCCGTACGCCAAATTGAAGGTCTGCATTGACAGATAGTCAGGTTCGATCTCTTTCTCGCAATCACCTTGCTAACCTTGACCGTGGTTTGATTGTAGACTCTAGCTACGGGACAATCGAATCACTCGATGGGAGCTACGTGGGGTATCATCTCACTCAAAAATTCAACCCAGTTTGGGCCATTTGCGGATGTCTAAGCGAATATGAACCTACTGTGATGATCAGAGGATGGGAAAATTACACTCACATATCCAGGGTCTGGAGAATTTATACCCGCCGAGATGTTGTAGCCATCTGAAGTGTACGAGTCCCCGAACACAAACATGTACTCGGTAGCATTCCAAGGGATCGCGGACGCGACGGGGATGAAGAACAGGCTGGCAACCAAAGCAAGGAGACTGCAACGAAACATGCTGCGAACTTGAAACCCTCAGAATTTTACGAGTTTCGACTCCATCTGCTCTGCGGTCTTTTATAGCGTGGATGCAGATAATACTTCTGGTCGTCACCTGACAATCGTCCGCGCGAAGGTAAAACGCGAATATGCCGATGCGCCCATCAGCCCGGCGCTTTTTTATAGCGCGGATATATGTGATACTTCTGTGCGACAGTCAGAACCGTTTGAGGCAAAGAGGACTCACCGGCTAAAGTGTTGCACACGCAGTATACTCGCGATTTCCCAACATAGCCGCGACCCCCAATCATGGGGGTCGTAGCTAGCAGGACACCGGACGTCGCTCCCTTGAAACGCGGTCGCGTCCCTTTGACAAACACAATGATTTCGGTGAGTCTTCAAGACAGTCAGAAGATATGGCTAGGGTAGTACAACCTCACATGTTTCCAAGGCATTCTTCATCTTCAACCAAAAAGGAGAGGTTGGTCACTGTACGTTCTGTGGATGACATTCCGGAATATTGATCTTGGCATCGACGTCCAGGTCTTGATTTCTCGTTTATATCGGACGGACTTCAAGTATAACTCCTACCTCTTCACGTGGCTGGTCCTTATTCATCATTCTTTCCAGGCGTTCAATAGCGGATGTATTCCGAATCCAGGTCGTGTCCAACAGTGACGTGCGGTCACCTATAATCACGTTAGGCTCTACGAGCTTTTTTCACGTTCGCATTAATAATCTTTATGTCGTTGCTGTTACCAAGTAAGCCAAGCAGTTCCTTAATGCACCACTTTGACCCCAATACGTGCTCAGGACCAACGCCAATGCCGCTCTCGTATTCGAGTACTGCTACCGCTTCATCACGATTGCCAAATCTTACTTTGGAAAAGTTGACGAGGAATCTGTCAAGAATAATTTTGTCTTGATCTATGAATTGATAGATGGTATGATCTGCGCCGGGTGTCATCCCGTTCCCCATCTCACGCAGCATGTTTCAGAAATTAACGACTTTGGTTATCCGCAAAACAGTGAAATAGATACGCTGAAGAGCTATATCACAAC
The DNA here is from genome assembly GCA_038092955.1 of Boletus pseudo-olivaceus. Lineage (NCBI taxonomy): Eukaryota > Fungi > Basidiomycota > Agaricomycetes > Boletales > Boletaceae > Boletus > Boletus pseudo-olivaceus. Next base: position 61,994 of record JBBPRI010000084.1, on the reverse strand, counting down.
GGAGAGTGTCATGTCATCTCCACATGTCGCCGTACGCTCTTTCTACACCTCATCTGCGCTTGAGTTCACTCCGTGTTGAAGGAAGAGTCTGCGAAGATCACCGTGCAAGCGACAGGCGCTACGAGTTGGCGACGTGGTGATGTCAAGTACAAGAAGAACGAAGCATTCGTTGATGTTGTGGAGACAGTCAACCTCAGTATGAGTGCTAAAGGTCAGTTACATGAACTCATGTTCGGGCGAATGTTTCCAAATTCTCACTATAGGGACCATACTCCGAGCGGATGTCGACGGCCATATACAGATGCGGGCCTATTTGTCCGGCACACCTGAATGCAAATTTGGTCTCAATGATAAGTTGGTCATTGATAAAAACGACCGCGGTGCCAGTGGAGGTGATGGTGTGGAGCTAGACGATTGTCGATTCCACCAATGTGTCCGCCTTAATGAATTTGATTCCAGTCGAACCATCAGCTTCATCCCACCTGATGGGGAGTTTGAACTTATGAGGCGAGCGGTGATCATCTTTTCTTGTGAGATTGAACCTGAATGGCTTGTCCGTTTAGGTATAGAGCGACGTCGAATGTGAAGCTTCCCCTGCGCATAATTGCCACTGTCAACGAAATCGGTACCACACAAGTTTCCTATACGGTCTCTATCAAGGCAAATTTTGGCAATAAACTCTCCGCTTCCGACGTCGTGCTCAGGATACCAACACCGCTGAACACGACGACCGTAGATTGCAAAGTCGCCAACGGTAAAGCCAAGTATGTCCCTGCGGAAAATGTCGTGATCTGGAAGTATGTCAGGTTGTATCACTTGAGCGAATGTGAGGTTAATATGCTGCATCAGAATTCCCCGGATACAAGGCGGTCAAGAGTGTACATTCACAGCATCCGCTCAACTCACTTCTACGACAGTCCGACAAGTGTGGGCTCGGCCGCCAATCGATGTTGACTTCCAGGTCCTGATGCTCACAGCATCTGGACTGACTGTTCGCTTTTTAAAGGTATTCGAGAAAAGCAGCTATCACAGTATTAAATGGGTACGCTATCTCACCAAAGCAAGTGGGACGTATCAGATTCGGGTGAGTTCTTGGTCCATGCTCTTGGGTTTAGTCGGCTATAACCTGGCGCCCCGTAGTTCTGAGGCACCGGACCATCCCTTTATATACATCGGAATTTACGATAGGATATCCTTGTTAATAACATCTAATGTACCTTGATGCGGACTTTTGGGAGATCAGGGGCTGTTAGTTTGTGAGTATCGTCTGAGTGAAGGCAGTCCCCGGGGAGTGGAGCATGATCTGTGACTTCCAATCTAGGTAATCTCATAATCCTCTGCTTGCACGCGCGCAGTTAGTATTAGTGTCGTAACTCGGCTCCACCGTTTACCAGTTCGTCCCTCAACTCCCCACAATCCAAGCAGCGCTCGTCTGGTTCCATGTTCTGGAGGTATTTCATTGTCTTTCAGTCGATAAACGCCCTGCGTGACGATTTTTACTGTCGTGCAGATTCGGCTTCCATAATACATCCGCGATAGACAGTCTCCTGGACAAGGACGACGTCTCGTTGGAAGCCATACTAGACGAGGACGATCTGCTGCAAGAATGCAAATCTCAAAATACGAGACTCATTGATTATTTCCAGCGCGTCGATGTTCTGAAGCGCTTGTTAGGGTATGTCACTGGCGAGATTGAGGGTGCAGAGGAAGGGGGCCGATTCAAGTGCGTGATTGGTTCAATCGAGTCTTTCTTGACCTCTGATGGCCCAAAGATACCCATATGTTGCTACCGAAGTACTCTGCAGCGAGATTTGGTCTATCGTGGAGACTTGCGTGAACCACGACGAGGAGCTTCTCGCCCCGTTCTGGGAGACCGTACTTGATAGGCCTTCCGAGGACATGAAAATGGAGGTGGTCATGGCCTCGCACTTTGCAAAGATCAACGCCGTGTTTCTCACCAAGAAGCCCGCAGAGGTGGGTAGCAACCTACGTTTTTCCATGCTGCCGGTTGCCAAACTCCGTTGTAGATGCTTGCATTTATCCAATCCCAACCGTCTGTCGTGGAGCGGTTACTTTGCCACGTCGAGACTCCTTCCATTGTGGACTTGCTCGTTCGTGTCATTCAGCTGGATGAGCATCCGGGCGGAGCGGGTGTCCTCGAAGTATGCATTTACATGCACTCTTGTGCGCAGTCACTCACCTCCCGTCGGAACCCAGTGGTTATCTTCAGAACAACTCATGGGGAGGTTGATAGGTCTACTCTCTCCTGCCCATTCCAGCGATATGCACACTGTCGTGTCGGAACTCATCAAAGGAATCATCTCCATGGCTGCCCCCTCGCCTGGCGCCGGCTTGACAGAAGGGCTTCAGAATGGCCCTGCGTCAAATCGTTTCGCGCGCGAATTGGCTCACAGGGACAGTATCTCCACGCTGGCAGGATACATTCTCTATGACTTTGAAGCTGACCAACCTCTCGTCAAAGCTTCAAGGGATGACAACCCTGACAATATCGCTGCCCCTCCCCCCGAGCTTCCCAATGGACACTCTGCGACGTCATCCGTCATCCACTCGATATCTGTCATCATCGAGCTTATTAGAAAGAACAATTCGGATTACTTTGAACCTTATTTATTCCATACGCTACGGAATCGACTGATACAAGTTCAACAGCAGCTCCAGGGTGCAGAGAACGCTCGAGAAACACTGGAGGCAGCGATGAAGGAGATGGTTGACCGGATGGGGGTTGTCAATCTCGGGCCACTTTTAGATATCATGTGCGAGCGACTACCCGACTTCCAACGGTTTTTACGTCAGCCTCGCTCTTTGGTATGTCCACCCTGATGTTCCCCAACGATGACTGGTTCACATATAACCCATGCAGCAAGGGCTCGTGCCGACTACTGTGGGTCTAATACGGCCTCTTACGTTCGAGCGGTATCGAATTTGCGAATTATACGCTGAACTTCTCCACTGTTCGAATATGTCTCTTCTGAACCGCTGCCCGGAACACGATCAACTCTACGACAACGAGGGTCGGTTACAAGGCGGACTGGCGGCTTTGGAGACGTTGGCCCGCGTGATCGCACTAGGCTCTTCGGACCAACGCGAACGCGAGCCCTCTGACGAGCCCCGCGATGAAGTTGAACCGGCCTTGGAACTTCCAGTCACGAATCCCTCACGCGCATCCCCCCTCCTGGACTCAGACGATGACATGAGCGAGGATCCAGGGAGCTCAGACGACGATGCTATGGAGGAGATCGTAATGGACGATGAATCTCCGAAAAGTCATTCCCGCAGCGGAGATAATTCCCAAGCGGAGCAATCGCAAACGACGGCGGCCTCCCCTCCAAGCCCGTCTTCTTGCGAACACGCCACACAAACTGCTTCACAACGGAGTCCTATCAGTCCTAGTTCGCGGGATTCAAGCTCGCAGGCGGTGTTGACTCCATCACGTCAAAATTCGCGACGGTTGAGCAACTTGGGCACGATTCCAGAAATGCCCGTCGGTGAGAGGATGAAACAGTGCTTCTTGAACTCATCTGTGTTGTCGACGCTATTGGTAAGGATTCGCCCACCTCGGTCGTTCCGGTCGTCTGACCTTGTTTGCTGTAGGACCTGTTCTTTGAATTCCCTTGGAATAACTTCCTGCATAGCGTCGTCTACGATTACATCCACCAAGTCCTCACAGGCAGGGTCGATGGCGGTCTAAATCGCGAGTTAACCATCGCACTGTTCAGGGATGCCCAATTGATGCAACGCATCGTCGACGGACAAAGACAAAACGACGCAGAAAGGCAAGTCTTGATATCCTAATCTATCGGGATTGCGCCATGTAACGACGGCATCTTTCAGCACCAAGCCCCAAGGTGTGCGGTTGGGGTACATGGGTCACCTCACGCTCATGGCGGAGGACGTCATCACCGCCCTTGAACATTTCCCGCTCGATTTACGCCATATCATCGAACAGTTTGCACCACAGCCTGCATGGAATGACTACGTGACGGGAAGATACAAAGAAACGAAGAAGCGCGATACTAGCTTGCTTGGTGGTGGCAAACCAGCCGTCAACACCGCTCCACGTGCGGGAGGTCGTTGGGCAGTGGATGAGGAGGACGTCAAAACGACGGCTGTACCGATCAATGAAAGCTCCGGGATGAAAGGAGAATTCAAAAGGACGACAACCACGCGAGCAAATCGAGAGACGGGCGCTGATTTTGGCCCCGCACCGATGGAAGACGACGAGGACCACGGTACTGGTCCACCGCAGGTATATGCTACCAGTTCTTGGTATCGATGGTTTCCTTTGCTCACTGTCGTGTTTCAGTTTGTTCGTTATCTGACGCAGGAGCTCCATCCAGGAGAATATCTCACGTCGGATGCGTCCGACGACGAAGATGAAGAAGATGGAAGCGGGTGGCTAACACAATCCACGTTCGACCTTGGAAAGCCTCCACATGCTCGCCGACACAACAATGGGCAGAGCTCATCTCGGTTTGAAGTGCGTTCTATCACCTGGTTTTGTTCTCCGAGCCTGAACGAAACAATCATAGGATACGTTCAATCCTTCTGCTTCTGGCGCTCTACAAGAAGCACTCTCGGATGACCCGTTTGGCGTCAATAGCTATGATGACGTTCGTCTCGTTTACTGGCATCCGTCGCTTGCTTACGCTGGATGTTAGGATGACGGCTTTGGTCCATTTTCTGACTCTGCCGCAGCAAGTCCTTCAGATCCATTTACGTTCACGTCGTCGTCATTCTCTTCTGCGTATTCATCGGACGACTCCTTTGATTTCGGTGATTTTCAGTCCGGTGACTCAGACGGCCCAAAGGACGGCGAACTCACACCTACTGCCGGAAGTTGGACGTTTGCCAGCGGCGCAGAAACGGAGGTGGAGTCCGAAGGGAATGATCTTGGGAACGCTAACGGAAGCAGACCAAAAAATGGTTTGCAAACGATATCACTGGACAGAGTTAATGACCGCTTTGATAAAAAGAAGCAAGTGTGGGACTCTTGAAGGAATTGGGCCCGCCATGACCTCTTGCTGAGTGAAGTCCAACAACCAGTGGCATCTGTATCGTAGTATACCTCCAGCAGCGTTTTGTTGTTCTTGCGCGACTGTACCATTTGGCATATAATTTCGTTGTTTATTTGAGAGGCGAGGGGGAGAATACAGTTGATACTATAGTTTGAATAGATATCCACCATTTCTCGAGACAGCTGTAAAGGTTAACTGATCGAGAATCTTGCCCCTGGGCTCCGCCAGTGTACATTCGACCTTGTCGCCAGGCGCGACGGAGCCGACACCTGAAGGAGTCCCGGTGAGGATGAGATCGCCCTCCTGTGAGTAAGAATCAAACATCAAGTGCAGTCAGTAAAACAAGCCACCGAAGTACATCCATGACAAACCTCCAATGTCATGATAGAAGAAATGTGTTCAACGAGTCTCGGAATGCGGAAAATCATGTCGCCAGTGGTACCATCCTGCTTGACTGCACCGTTAACCTGTCAAGAAAGACGTGTAGTGAGTTACTGAACTCTTCCATGTAGGTGCGAATACGTTACCTTGAGAGCGAGCCTGAGGTCGTGGGGGTCCGAGATCGACGACTTTGGTATGAATTGCCTGAGTACAGGGCGTTAGTACGAAGAACGGTGTATCGGGGGGAGGTAGATCGAACCCAATGGGAGTAAAGGTATCGAAGCCTTTGACTGCGGACCAGGGAAGACCTTTCTTTTTAACCTCGTCTTGCATGTTACGTGCAGTCATGTCGACCGCCAAAGCTAAGAGGTGACGATCAGCATCATGTCCGGCTTGTTCGGAATGCTGCCCACCGTATCCAGCAATGTGAGATTCAGCAGCATCCTGCGATATGTCACGTCCACCTTTGCCAATCACGAGACCGAGTTCCACTGGTGCCAGTCAAGGATGAGTGTCTAAAACGGACTGAAACAAGTGAAACGACAGACCCTCGTAGTGCGCGACTACACCATTGGGTATCTCGAGATTTCCCCCGGAAGGAAGGTAGCTCGTGGTGGGCTTCAAGAAGAAGAATGGCTCCTTCGGACGGGTGTTGTTGAGCTCTTTGATATGTTCGCTGTAGTTTCTCCCGATAGCGACGATCTGGAACAACCTCGTTGTCATGTGAGGTGCGAGGAACTGCTAGTTTTATACCTTCTTTCCCTGTCTCACAAATTGGGCCGCTATCGACGACATTCTGGTTGCGAGAACAGAGGGACGACCGCGCGAAACTTTGGCCACGGTCGCCGGAAGTAAGGCCTTAAGGCGTGAAAGGAAACCACCAAATTAGGCACGAGTCCCTGAGATCTCCACCAACATTGAAGGGGTTCAGAGTGACCGCTCGCTCAACTCGATTGTCGAACTAGCCTTATGGTTGTGTTTATACTGGACCGATCCTGGTGTCATTTTCTGCTTGTTGGATGCAAGGTGGGGGGAGAATCTCGCCGTAAACGCGGCGTCGGACTTTCGGCCATGACCACATTTGGGTGTCGGCCGAAGCAATGTCGGGCGTGACTCGATTAACAGCTCCCTAACCTGAAAAAATGAAACGTCTATTTGTCTCTCATTCCTGACTCATTTTCTCCTCTCCAGCTCCTCGTCGTTCTCCTTGACGTGATGGCCATGCCTATCAAAGCTGCTCTACGCACTACAGGTGCTCAAAAGTCCGCTACGACTGCGTGCTTCACGCGCTCAAAGTCTACGATCTCATCGTCGATCGTTGACGCTAAATCAAGAGTCAGAGATCATGCCAGAAACTTGAGCAAATCATCTCCGAGAAGCGCTACCCCAGCACCGGCCATGTAATCCTTTCCAACTACTTTTGTTTACGCCAGGCTGCTCACCAACTTGCAACAGTCGACCCGACCCCAACAATGTCCCGTTCCCCGCGCCGGTGGAGTCGCGCACCAGTGCAGCCGCTCTCGATCACTCGTTTGTTGGCATGTCTGGGGGACAAATATTCCACGAGATGATGCTTCGCCACGGCGTAAAGCATATATTCGGTTATCCTGGTGGTGCTATCTTGCCCGTGTTCGATGCCATATACAACTCCGACCATTTCGACTTCGTTCTCCCTCGCCACGAGCAGGGCGCAGGTCACATGGCACAAGGTTACGCCCGTGTGTCTGGAAAGCCTGGTGTGGTTCTCGTTACGTCAGGCCCAGGGGCAACCAATGTCGTGACACCAATGCAGGACGCCCTCTCCGACGGTGTCCCTCTTGTCGTGTTCTGTGGACAGGTCGCTACCTCAGCCATCGGTTCCGATGCGTTCCAAGAAGCTGATATTGTGGGCATATCAAGAAGTTGCACCAAGTGGAACGTGATGGTCAAGGATATCGCAGAGCTGCCCCGGCGTGTCAACGAAGCATTCAAGATAGCTACTTCCGGCCGTCCCGGCCCGGTTCTCGTAGATCTCCCAAAAGATGTTACCGCCGGGATTCTCCGCACACCTCTCCCCTTCAAAGCTACTACTCCTGGATCACACACCCTTCCTACGAACCCCCTGCAAACCATCACTTCCCCAAACGATATCGTCCTCATTCAACAAGCCGCTAGTCTGATCAACCAGGCACAACGCCCAATCATCTATGCCGGTAACGGAGTTCTGTCCTCTCCCATGGGACCCAAGTTACTTGCCCAGCTTGCTGAGCAAGGCAACATTCCTGTCACCACCACTTTGCAAGGCCTCGGTGCTTTCGACGAGACCAACGAAAAGAGCCTGCACATGCTCGGTATGCACGGTTCGGCTTATGCCAACCTTGCAATGCAAAACGCCGATTTGATCATCGCCCTTGGTGCACGATTCGACGATCGTGTTACTGGCAAGGTCGATACTTTCGCGCCTGCTGCCCGCGCAGCAGCGGCCCAGGGACGCGGCGGTATTATACACTTCGAAATTCAACCAAAGAATATCAACAAAGTTGTCGATGCTTCCATCCCGATTCTTGGTGACGTCGTGTCGAATCTTGCCCTTCTTGTCCCTTTGATTCGATCGACGCCGCGTAATGAATGGTTTGCTAACATCAAGGAGTGGAAAGAGAAGTATCCTTTCACCTACGTCAAGACTGCTGGTCCCGATGTCCGTATCAAGCCCCAAGAAGTCATCGAAGAGCTCGACAAGCAGACAGCTCACAGGAAGGAAGAAGTGGTCGTCACCACTGGTGTTGGTCAACACCAGATGTGGGCAGCTCAGCATTATAGATGGAGAACACCGCGCTCCATGGTCACCTCCGGCGGGCTCGGGGTGCGTGTTATCTTCTCTTCCTCTCTCTCGAACGCTGAATCTGTGTGTTCAGACGATGGGATTTGGTCTACCTTCTGCCATCGGTGCCAAAGTCGCTGCGCCGAACAAAACTGTGGTTGATATCGACGGCGATGCTTCGTTCAGCATGACTGCAATGGAACTCGCGACTGCTTCCCAATATAACATCGGTGTGAAGGTTCTTATCTTGAACAATGAATTTCAAGGAATGGTGTTACAATGGCAAGGTATGACCATTCTTGGGACGGGGCACAGGAGAAATGGCTCACAAGCTGTATCCAAGATCTCTTTTACGACGCTCGGTATTCCCACACGCGGATGACAAACCCTGACTTTGTCCTCCTGGCCAAGGCAATGGGTGTCCACGCCATCCGGTGTAGCAACGTAGACGAACTGCCTGCCAAGATGAAGGAGTTCCTTGAGTATGATGGATCGAAACCCGTCCTGTTGGAATGCATGGTAGTGAGGAATGAGCATGTATACCCAATGGTACGTCCTCGAACTTGGATTGATCTCACAATTTACTGATTGGTCGCCAGGTACCAGCCGGCAAGGCACTGCACGAACAGGTTCTCCACCCTAGCTTGAGGCCAAAAACGAAATCTGATGCTTGAATGCGTTGCGAGGTATCGTTGAGTTCTGTCGACACATCTATTAACCTCTCGAGCTGTTCTCTCCCGGCATTTCAAAAATTTCACCAATGTATCATGCTCAACGTGTACCAACATTCGTAACGCTCTTTGCTCCCTATTTGCCTTCTTTATTCATCACGTACATCTTCATTTTGAAGAATTCTGGAAAGACAAAACGGGGTGTTGAATCCCGGTCTGTTTTATGTCCCGGTGGCTTGGTTGAACGTAAATGCAATGCCTTTTTACCAATTCCTTTGTGGCTTCGACTCAGTGGGCGAATCGTCGATTGGCGACACTGGACTGCACGGTGGCGCATCTGAATCTGAAGCCGACACGACGCTGTGCATTACGATGGTTACCCTAACATACTTTAGCTCACCCAAGACAACCAGTCAAGACGACAGCAAGTGTGAAGGGGTTGCATCGCCATCTGGCTAGACCACAGCCTATCTGCAAAGCAGACGAGTGATGTTATCACTTCACGAATTCCGTCGTCAATGTCGCATGCGATTGCTGTGGGGGATGCCAAGCTGTCGGTGGATTCGCCATAGACAAAATTTGGCGAGGGGTACTCATGACCGTCGCCGCATCAGAAAGATGCGAGTTTGGAGTGTGAATATTAGACGTCACGTGCGGCTGTCGGGCCCCCAATTTGGTTGATAGCTTGGAATAGGTCAGGTCTCTTTGAGCCCTCTCATTGGTTGATGAGCATCTAACTGATCCCAAAAAGTGTCTTACAGCACGAAACCTGACCTATTCCAAACTGGGTGTCCCAAATTGCAGCCTTAGGAACACCCATGGCCGACTTGCAGATTGGCAGTATCAACCAAATTGGGGGCCCGACAGCCGCACGTGACGTATCATATTCACACTCCGAGCTCGCGTTTTTCTGATGTCGGACGGTCATGAGTAACCCTCGCCAAATTTTGTCTATTGCGAATCTACCGACAGCTTGGCATCCCCCACAGCAATCGCATGCGACATTGACGACGGAATTCCCTGGCTGTCCTCTATGAGATCATCAGATCACTACCCTGCCTCGATTCGTAGCAGACCAGTGACAGTTACCTTCGTGCGGCCCAAACCTCTGGATGTTCAAACAACTGTATAAAAGCCTGTTGCGATGATATCTCCAGGACATTCAAAGCGCTCGAGGAAGGCTATACTACAGGTACTTAAATCACCGTTACTCACACTATCTAGACGCTGAGAACGACGCCGCGGGGAACGGCATGTTTAATTGGATGCTGTCATGCGAAAACGGGGGCAATGCGTGATTTCCGACGATGCGCCCCAGCGGCGCAGACTTTTCACATCGGTTCTGAACAAAGGGAACAGCCTGGCTGGGCATCCACACGTTCCTGAACAAATACAATACACCGAGGCCCATATAAAAAGATGTATGACGGAGTGCCTCTGCTTCATATTCGCACCCACGCAGCTCCCTTGAAACATGTCACTAACTCAACATTTTCCACCCGGTGGAGGTGGAGATACGACACAACATGCAACCAGTTCTGCTAATTGTCGATCCTTTAGGTACTTATCGAACCAAGTACTACCAAGACGAGTTCTTTGCACGAACTGACTCTTGCTGCTCTTCAGGATCGCCACTGATAACCATTTCCAAGACACCAGGCGTGCGAACAGGGACCACTCCAGAGTCCAAAGCAGGCAAAACATCCCAAAGTCAGCTTTTTTTGACCGACAACCGTAGTAGCTAAGCTTACCATTCCATATTAGATCCTCCCCTGTGATGATCTCTTGATCGCGATATGGCGCAGTTTGACATGACTTGGCAGCTTGGAGTATGTACAACATGACACCCTCTCAATCTCTTGACTGACGTCGCATGTCCATTCCAGACTGCTCGACTCATGCTCTAACTGCCGCTCACTATGAACCACAGACAAACTGCGCATCCGAGCTTTTGAATAGCCGGGCTTTATGACTATCACACGCATAGTGTGTCGCTAGGTGTGCTCCCGGTACATTCTCCATGGGCAACCAACTCGACGAAAAGGAGTCGCCAGCGCAGATGGGAGGAACTGTGGTGCCAACGTAGCAGGTCTACTGTACTTTGGGGAGTCGGCTACCTGCACGCATGCCAGTGCGGTCTTTTCCGGAAACATGGACGAACACGTTTATTTTACCCGATCCAGAGTTTTGAATTGTACCTACGTGGACAGTTTGTCAGTTTCTTGTTGCCCTGAATTGATATCGTTTGAAGCTTCCTTGTTATTCTACGCTCGGAAGGTTTCAGTGCTGATGAATATATTGGCCGGCTACATTACTCAATCCGGCTTCAACCGGCAATGATGCCGAGTCTGAACTCACTTCAACTCCCTCAATTCACATCATAGCGTCCCGCAGTCATAATTCTGTGCGCAATACAAGACTCGAAGTTTCCGACCCTCCACAGCAAGGCACCACCGTATATGCGTGGAACGAAAGACACGTAGGCCGACGTTGGCAGCACAGATCCTGAGCACTATAACTTGAACGCTTCTGGCTGTCTTTGTCGACATTGACCTGCATACGCCCAGATCGGTTGCCCATAGTGATTTTCATGCGCATGGCAATGCTGGTCAGAGTTGAATGTATCAGAATTTTCTAATGGCACATCTGGGTCACAGTGAGGATCATTGCGGCGATTGTTGGTGTACCGGCGTTGCACCTGTCGACTCTCATCCTCTCATCCATCGGCGCCTTGCCTCGCGTACAGTTTTTCACTCCAACGCGCTCAGGTGCGTCAACGGAAGACGCGGGATATGTCGGAGATACTCCGAGTCGAGTCGAGACAAGTTTGGGCCGCTTCAGAATTCTCATCGTTGGGGGGCGAACGAGGGCACCTTTGCTACCGGCCTCTCGGAAGCCCTGCGAATCATGAAAGACGGATTTATCGTTACTCTGAAAGGATCAGTTCGGTTTCGATGTCATGGTTTCCACGCTGAATGAGGGTCCGTCGAACCAGGGTATCTAGGTGGGCCGCATCGTGCATCGTGCATCGCTCACCCCCATAGAACCCTCGACGAGCGATTGATGGAGCTGATCTCGGAGCACACGTTCGCATGCCAACACGCTGACGCGTACTTTTACTAGCGGGACTCGTTATTACCTTGTGCCCGTTGCCATCATATATCTCTGGATCTTCCCGTAGAGCGACAGATTCTCCCCCAAGAATGGTCGTCTTGCCGGCGTTCGCCCTCCCGACGACGAGGATTCGGAGACGGCCAAACTTTTTTTTTTTTTTTCCCGGATGAATCTTCGAAATCGCTTGCGCGTTGGTTCGATATTCCGTTCCGGCGACTCGGAGCGTGTGGGTGAATGAAAGTACAGTCGGTGATAGTAAAAGTGCTTTGGGTGGCGGTCAAGATGAGGAATGCATTAACGAGCGCTGGACAACTAGTTACCACGGCATTTCATCGGGTGATAATGAGATGCTCTAGTAACTGTAGGTTGAACAGAGAAGGGGCGATCCAAATCTAATAACAACTTTCACGGTGTATATTAGCTGGATACCGACAAAGAAACGCTAGACCATAACAGCGACGAGTCGAGACGATGCCTAGTCTGATCACACGTTCGAACTCTTTGTGAACATGCCAAGCTGAGTTGGCCTGGGGAGCATCCGCTATCGTCGACACGTTGGCCATAGTACTGCAGTGACGAACCCGATTCGCTTGCACCCGTGCGTGCGTGCTGGATGGAACGGCGCGTCGTATAACTCGGGTGCGGCGCAAAACAGTTCGAGTATCGGGCTTGTCACCCACGTCCATCGTCCAACTTGACGTCGCCATCTCAATAGGGGGGGGGGAACCCAGTGTCCACTGCGGACTACAACAACCAGAGATCAACATCGAGAGGCGAACCCGGGGACGGACCCGAGATCGTTCGCGCAACGATACTTTTCTTTTCCCCATCCACATGGCACCCACCGTACCAGCGTTGCGTTCCGAAACAGATGTATGATAGGGAAGAGGCCGTTTCCGATGGGTTCAAACGCAGGTGCCCGCGTGTCCATCATCGATTCATCTACGAGGGCGTTGACACGGCTACGAGATCGCTCGACGTACTGGTACCGTTATCGCATCCGTGCACTGGATTCGTCTCTGAAATAAATACCTCCGCCGTCGGGTCTATTGGTTGAAGCGCCGTGTTCTCTTCGGACACACGACTGCTCGTCGATCGAGTCTTCCTCTTCGTGCGCGCGCGCTCGTCCGCCGGAGTTCCGTGTGCGAAACACGAAGCTTCCCGCCAACGCCGAGGTTCTGGGGTGGCACATTTCTCGGCCATGGATTCTTGGTCTTTCAAATTTCAGGAATCAAGTCTCTCCTCCTCCCACTTACGAGCGACGTCACGTCACGTCACGTTCCTCGACGCCGGTCACTGGCACCACGACCGAGCGTTTAAATCGTATATAGCTTCGCTGACATGGAGTGAATCTGTTGAAGCGCGTGCTTGAAAACCTGAAGCCTGAGCTGGGGGTCGACTCGGTTGTTTCGTCCACTCCTTGCGCTCGAGCGTTCGACTTGGAGCCTCGCCTCTGGTTGGAGTGAGCTGCCCCTAGGAACCCCGAAAGGGCATCACCAAGTACTGCAAAACTGCCGCTTCGAGGACGCGACCAAGGACCTGGATATATACCTCCATTAAATGTCGCAGGTTCGCATCACCTACGACCGGACCTAGGTGGCCAGGTTGGTCACAGCTCAAAACTGCCGCTCAATTGAAAAGTTCGAGAGGACCAACTTGGACTTGGATAACCTCCATTACTTACTTAAATGTCGCAGGTTCGACCGCTCCTTGCGAAGTTGGCCATGTTGTATTGTGCACAGATCAGATTCAGATTGGCATGTCGTGTGCGTACTGCATAAGTACAGCGATATCTTTGGACATCTCAGTGGTTCTCAACGCCAACTACCAAGCCGTTGCCAACCCCGCTTTCCATTTTTGGCAAAACTTTTGGAGGGGCGTACAGCATATCACGCGGCATATTTGGCTTGCACGCCATTTGTTTGGAGGGGCCCTCCATACGTGACGTACGCTTTCCAACCAACCAGAAGCTACGCAAGTGCTCAAACACCATTTTGAACGTATGGAACAGCAAGATAGCGGCAAAAACGTTGGCCAGAACAGGGCGGCACCGAGGAACATTAACTTTGCCGCTGCATAAAAAGGTGGGTGCTCAATTGGAAGAGGAAACACCATCGTCCCTCCCCAGTCCTCCCCGCCGGCCTTGAACAGCTACAATTGATCATGGGTATCCTCGCGGAATCTTGTCAGACTCCATATTTGGCTTCTTCTTCTTCGCATTGTGGCGCGACTGGTACTCGTGTTGATATGTCTCCCAGTCGTCCCATGGGTACAAGATCAGTGTATGCCCGTCTCCATCGTATCAACCATGGACGGGGACACAGGGGCGACCTCAGGGGTAAACCAACCGCGGATACATCGCCGGAGAACGGCCAACGTCACAATCGTATCTGCATTCCAGGAGGGCACCGCCATCTGGTTCCACCAATCGGGGAATTGGAGCCCATCTCCAAGATTCGGCACGCAGGTATGTGCACTCTTGAATCGTTCCGTTCGTATGCGCTGACATGGAGCGAGGTAGGGAGAGAAGCACACAAACACATTATGCACGGCACAAGGAACTGGAGCAGTCATATCAGTCGTGGTAGCTTCAGACATGCGCTGGCCCTCGCGTGAGTGATGAACCAACCGTACATTCATGCTTCGAGACTGATTCAGTCGCACCCAGGCGAGAGACCGTCCGGACACTGAGGAAGTCGCGAGATCTGTGCAATACTGTACATGAAGCAAACTTTAGTTGCACGCGACAGGAGGACGCCAGTGCCAAAAAAGGAGACTTACATCGGCCCTCACTAGCAATCCATCTCCACGTCGCCACTGACTGTCGGCAGGTCCAAGATAGTGAAATCCCGTGAGAAGGATGAGGACGTCGATAAAGAGATGGATGGGATGCATTGAATATAATTTTACCATGGAAATGAGCGACCGGCTTTGGGCAAAAGTAGAACACAACCACCAGTCGCCAAGGGTTAATATGTAGAAATATGAAAGCAACCATCTCAATTGAACACGTTGCACGAGGTCACCCTTTCCTAGCCGCATACCCGGGCAAAGGGCACGTGGCAGTTGATTCAAACCGTAGATGGATGCGATAAGGCCGTTGCTCTGGGGGAGAAGATCAAGAGTCAACTCGCCAGCTTCATCAACGCACGTAGCCAGACGCGCGCGTGCCCGCAAGTGTGGGTCAGGCTCATTACCACGTCACGTTCGAAACACGAAACCACACCCACGATAGCCAAGGGAGGTGAATCCCATTTTCAAACGGGGGGGAGTACAGCAGGCGCAACGCGGATAACTCGAGGCGACCAGGATGCATATGCGGAAAGTATTTGAATCCTGAAACCAGGGTAGGCCTGGGAGGTTCAAGTGATGTGTGAGACAAAGTGAAGACCAAGGAACGATTTAAAATGACGAACAGCCAACTAGAAACGTTTGATTGGCATGGTAAGAGAAGTTCCACACACGATAGAGCGATGGGTAGAGCTACAAGCGACGTCCGGGCGGACAGAAAAGGCGGTTTTGGGACCAGGGAGGTATCGGAGAGTTGGGTGTGAGTGCCTGACATTCTGGATTTCGCAGTGTTCGTAGTAGCTTGCATTGAGATTGAAGTGTGGACGTGTATGACGTGAGCCCAGACAGTTACGGGCTGTAACCGGTTATGAACTGCAACGATGCACGGCAGGGTCAGGAAATTTTGCATGACAGACGGAATAAGTATTGGCACATACACAAGTGACATCGTTGCAGTCCACGATGCTCAAATGACCCGTGGCGGCGAACCCCTGTCAAGCTCGATGGGTATCTGCGGGGAAGACGGTGGGGTTTAATTGGCGCAAAGGCGAGAAAGCGAGTGTATGTCAAATTCGGCGGTTAGTCATGTGCACTGTATATCTCATTAGATTTGTCCCGACGGGATGGTCGTTTACGTCTTCTGACTTGGCGGAAGGCAGGTACCCGTAGTAGGCAGTCATGATAAGAAAATGTTTTCCTGGTTCGTGTGATCTTGCTTCAGCGGGGAAACAGACCATCATGTGACAGACGATGCGGCGTCTATGAAACGGACGTTCATCGAATCGAAAACGCCGAACGAGAGAGAGCAGGGATGCGACACTTCACTCACTTTTTTACGTCCTTGCTCGAGATTGACGTCTGAAAGAAAACGGCCTATTGGAGTGAAAGGGCCAATAAGGATGAGCGAGACAGACCCCTGCAGTTTTTCATTTGCGCACGATCAGGGAAGAAAAGAAGCCGCACAAGTCCAAAAGGTCAGAAATCGTGAAGAACAATGCTTGTACTCCATAGCCGCATGCCCGCTGGCCTCCTGCGGGTTTCTCGACCTCCATCATGCAGTTACTACATGATGTTTTTTTTTTTTTTTTGCTAGCGATGTCACGAAAAAGTATTTCTCTTCCAGCGCTTGATTTCGGTTTCGACCAAAGTGATCGCGTAGCCGAACAGCCTCGCGTGCTGCCATGCGTGCGCGTCAAATGCTAGGAAACGGGCTTGAATAGATAGACGGAGTTCAGTAAAGGAGTAGCACGATGGAGTCTGTCGCACAAGACGACTCAGTCACATCCAGTAGATTTTCCCACGGCACTCCAAACCTTGCCACCCAGGCCTTCGACGAATCATCATGAACGCCATTATCATCGTGACTTGTGAGTGTGGCGAATCTGAGACAATCAGATTTGGACTCGAAGACGAGTGGTACGTGCACCGTATCAGTTCCCTCCAATCCTCCATCACGGTACAGGTACCTCCACAGATCCGCGTTCATGCATCAGCACTCACGGAATACAACACACCCGAATCTTCCATGAGCCCTAGCGCGGATAGTGGACGCCCGTGCTTGCAGTATGATCGCATCTGAACCTCTTGGGATCCCGCCACGGTTGCAGTTGCACCGCGCTTCGCCTCGGACAGACTGCAGCTGCACACCACCAAATCGGATATGAACGCCACACCTCGTCCAATCCGAGATGCACATTCGGAGTACTGCATCTGGGGCTTTCCGACCTGGCAGGGAGAGCCAACGCTTCGCACACCTATAACAGGGGTTATTGCCATGAGGCTACGGCGCGCCGGACACACAAGCACAGCGCGGCGTGGTCTCGCACATGCGGCGCCGTGTCCTGTGTACCGCTCTTACCACGTCGCCCCTCGTGGAGAGCGTCCGCAAGGGCTCAACCAAGATTGGCTATTCACCCTCGAATCAGATTCGCGAAATGAACGTGCTCTGAGTCACCCAGCCTCTCCCCAAAAATTTCAAAACAGGTGTCTAGACACGCGTCGCGCACGTCACAGATCCTACCCCCCCCCACTCCACGTCATTCATTCTCGTCGCTGAGTCAATCTCCAATCTTTGTTGGTTTCAATGAAACGCGTCATGCTTTGGCGTGGTGCTTATCGATGGCGACCGCGTGGTGAGTCGGGTCGTGGTCTGTGAGAATGGATGGCATTCTGACGGTGCCCGTGGGTAGAAGCCGAGGTGGAGACTCCTTCGAAGCGAGCTGGATGATCGCAATTGATAACGAAGATGGTGAATTGCCTGGGACCGTGGTGTTGACCACCCGTAGTCGTCTTTCCTTACCGGGCGATCGCGAGCCTTGATCGAAATAAGGCCTCGTGGATGGTGACTTTGCCCTCGGGATATCTCGGAAATTCGATGCTCGTGCGAGTGTGTGGGCTCTGGCGACATTTCGTTGGTGCGTTTCATCAAGATTTGATGATGAACAAAGAGCTCTTATATTGTCACAGAACGAGTGCAGTGCTTTGGACAGCGTTAACTCCATATACACATAATTCAGATGCTCAAACTGGAGATTACCGAAATGAAATCAGGTTGCCGGGTTTTCTTCCCCGGCCGGTGACCCATCGAGATGACCAAAGATATGTCGCCGGTAAAGATTATTTCGGAAAGCTGTTGCCGGGATGTTTCGACGATCAGCTATGCTCAAGAAATGAAACGTTTCGCGACGGTCGAGCGTTGTCAACGTTTCAAGTCTCCCCACAAGAGGAAAGGGGGGGGATCCTGGGGGATCTCATCGGTGACCATCAATCCTCGACGATTCTCCCGTGTTCGAAATTCTCGTGCGTTTACTCATGAGTATCCGCCCCGCTTACGAAGGATCTGCTTGATCGTCAGACGCCGTCAGTCGAGTTATCACCTCGGCACAGGCTCTTTCTCGGTGCACAGCCAATGTGTAATGTCCCAAATTAAAAGCTGGTCCTGCTAGCACGAAGGTTCATGCAATATTCGCTTCATCATGACATTGCCCATTTATCACCGCTCACACATCCATATACCGTGACAAGCGTGGTTCGTTGGAAAGCCTCTTCGGGCCCGCGTGGGGTCGATGAGTCCTCGACCACAAGAAAAGTGCTCTTTGTCGTTCGTAGTCTGACAGGCCCCACCAGAGAGAAGAACGACGGGGTTCGTGAATTGGCAATGTGTCCGTGTGCTGTATAATCCCGCTTCTACCCCGGCAAGTGCTGATCACAACATGCATTTAATTATGAACGGTTTGAGCGACAAGACATAGCCTCGCGTCGCTCTCGAACTCCTCCGTCGTCTGTTTTGTCATCCCAAACTCGATGGAGTTTCCGCGAAGCAAGGAATGAAGTGAAACCCCCCGGCCTTGGTATCGCCATCATGATCAAGCTGATAGGCTGACATAGCCTTACAAATAGACGGCAAGAAACGGCAACCATCTAAATGGCCGAAAAGGCCGACCAAGGAGGATGATCGTGCGGTCCGGATTCGAGATTCCGTCCATTTCCGGGGTTGGGAGGAGGACGAGGGGGATGACCAGCGTCCGGTGAATCACGCCGCATGTTAAGAATGCCCGGTCGATATACATGTAACGCGTTTTCCGCAGGTTATCCACGATGGACTATCTTGGGGACACGGTCATTAAAGAAGAGATGCGGTCTCAGCTGATTGGGCAAAGGGGGAGGTTCATTGCTAAGAGATCAGATAATACTGGCCGTTTCCCCATGTGCCTGGGTTCCGAGGGACACGGGCTGAGAACGACGCAAGGACGGATATGGAGATGGTATGGGACGGGACGGGATGTGTCGATATCTGGACGTCATGATCAGGTCGGTAGTCGACTACTGCCAAGACCCGACTTGAACCGGCCGGACAAGTTTTCTCTCCGGGTGCAACGCCGCATCCAGCTGGCACGGTACACGTTGCTAGTATAGTATGGGGTTGGAACCTCGCCATAAATGAGGCCACTGTGGAGAGGATGGAGAGCAGACACAGCCAGATGTGTTCTATTGGAATAAAAGGTGGGGAAAGGCCCCTTCCAGTAGGATTAGGAGGGGCGTCCTTTTCTAGTGGGGCCTTGCGCTGCGGTGCCTGAATGCGCGGCAGCCAATAGGCACCCCCTTCAGATCCAACCAAATTGGTTGGCTTGGTGGATCCAGGCGTCAAGCTGTGAATGGGGAGATATAGCGATGTGATCAATACGGCTGGGTGGAAAGTGCGGATCGATGACCGACACGCTACACTTTACATGTGGCGTGAGGTCTTATCGTGAATGCAGGATCCCATCGATGAGATTATGGACTGATCGTGGGCTAGACATCTCTCTCGCGTGGTTGGGACGACTGCAAATGGACCATACATGTCTCTACGTCTGTCACCCTACGCCCTCCAGCATGCCACCACACGTATGGCGTTGCAGGAGGCAAGGAAAAAACAATAGAAACAGTCCGAGAACGGGGATTATGCAGCTACCCTGCCACAGCAACCCCTTTCCATCGACAGACACGTCGCCTGACGGATATGGTAAAACATGACCTGGAGGGTTGGAACATTCGACTGGTATACACACGACTTGAAATGTCCGAGAAGCCGAGGTCGGGCCTGTATACGCGCTGGTGCGTCTCCACGGCATTGCGTGCGCCACATGATTCTCGAGAAACACAGGAAAGGAACAGTGGATGTTCGATAGGAGAGAAGGGGATAGGGCGGGTGGGTTCTAGATATATGTGGGACGAACAGGAGACGCGCGTTCCCGTACGATGCTCTCCCTGGATTCTGCGGGATTCTCTGAGAGAAAGGACGACATGAGGAGAGCCGGTAAGCGGAGCTATTGTTAGTTTTGCCAATCCTACGGGACGAAGACACCGGAGCATGATATGGAAGGTGCGCACATGAATGATCTTATCTTACCCGCCGGATGTGATTATCTCGGATTGTTCCACAATTATTCGATAAGAACAGCTCAGCGGGGTTGGGACACCAAGTCGTCGCTGGAAAGAAGGGAAACAATGAACATGTTGTCGAGTGAGACCAGACTCGATGCCTTGTCAGATGCGCACACTGAAGGGAATGAATGCGTGGATGGACAGCTAAACAAGTAGCCGTGATGAGCCGGGTGACTCGGCCGACCCCTCCCGCGACATTTTCCCTCCGCGAAGAGCACGGAACAACACAGGAACGATACGCTACTCTGGGTCTGTGGAGGTCGGGGGATGATTTGTCGCGATATCTGAGCTGTGCCGGTGTTGTGTGGACTTGTTCGCAGATGGCCATTGTGGAAGTCGGAAGTGGAGGTTTGTTGTGGACAAGGGACCGAGACAAGGGCTTGTGCTGACGCGTGGAGGGACAGCCGGAAGCCGAACCGGTTGGGTGAGTCATCCGCTGTGGCGGGGTTGGTTTAGCGAGTCATGACGATGGGATTGCTGTAGAAGAGATGATTCGGATTGCGATAATCGAGCTGGGCATGCCTGGAAGTCGAGGCGGGGAACGTGTGCAGAGGGGGAGGCTCGGCGGTACCCGAATGTGGTGAGCAGACGGCCAATGGGGACGGTCCATCGCACGTGAGGCGAGATCTGAGATGCGGTATTGGAGGTCAGCCCGATTTGGGTAATGGGGTGGACTGCTTATGGAATGATTGCGCACGGGGTCTGAAATGGACGCCTTGTATTGCCCGACCGCGTTTTGTGTGTTTCTGTCTTTGTCAAGGCAAGGCAAGCTGATGCGATGGTATATAATCCCGCTCTCCTCCGCCCGCTCACGTCCCTCCCCAGACCCCCCCCCCGTGGTTCTCCCATCCCCTCCCGTCCCGTACCAACAGCCCTGTTTTATACTGCACCCGCGGCGAATCCTAATTCCCGCCACCCCTGCCTTTGCCCACTTATAACCATCCTCTCAACCTTTCTTCCCTCCCTCCCTCACTCACTCCGTCATGCCACGCTTACCCTCCTCTTTCCTCATCGATGACGCTCCTCCCCCGATGCTCGCCTACGACAGCGCTTCCTCCTCATCCTCCTCATCACCGCCCCCTCTCCGCCATCGCTTAAGGCGCAACCGATCCCCTTCCCCCACTTCCCGCCACTACTTTGCTCCATCGTCCCGTCCATACTCCCCTTCATCGCGCGAAGCCGACATCGCCCGCCTCCTCGACCCTGCCTACGCCTCTCCCGCACCCCACTCCCCCCTCACAAAGTCCCCTAAGATGGCACTCAAGGAGGTTTACGTCGACCACCACGGTGATCTCCACGATCCCGATTTTCGCGATTTTCCCACTTTGGGCCACCCCCGTCAACCCCGTTGGGACCCGGGCTACAGAGATGACGACGACTCGGACGACGAACAGTCCGAAATCGAGCAGCGCCGCTCCTCTTTCGAGCGTCACCAACGCAGACCATCCTCCACCATCACCTACCACCCACCCCCTGTCTATTATCCCTATGAGGAGCCTGCTTCCTACGAGTCACGTTGTCTAGCAGAAGATGAGGATGAAGAGGGCGAGCAACTCGTCCACGCGCCACTGAAAGAAAAGTCCTTTTACCTCAGACCCAGGTCGCCCACAAAGCGATCCAAGGGCCAACGCGAGAAGCAGTCCCCTTCTGCCACAGAGGGAGACCGTGTCATCCAAGCTGATTCCGAGTGGACGTGAGTTCGACTTTTCGCTTCTGTTCCCATCCTTGCTAACGTTCCTTCTCCAGGCCAACGTGCACCCAGAATCTTCGTCGTCAATGGCAAGCCATCACGCTCAGTTTGCGTTTCAGTCTCTTCAGGACGAAACGAAGACTTAGACGCCGTCTGACGGGTTGAGCGAAACCTGCCCCGTTCCCCTCATTCGCAGCGCGTTACTGCGCACCTTGTATATGCAATCCCTTTTTTCGTGTGCTTGCCACCTAGGGAATCGCGACTTATCCCTCGTCCTCAATTGGACATGGGACATGTCGCACCACGCGCTCCCCCCCTCAGATCCGCATGCGCCACATAACCAGCTTCTCACCATACTTTGTTGCCGCTGCCCTGGATTCCCGCGCAAACCGCGGTTTCCACACTCCCACCCCATTGAGCGCCACCTTCCGTTCACGGCCGCAGGATTTCTCTTTGTTTTCGCAGTTCATATTATTATCATTTTCCATCCCTCGGCACATTATGCATCACCATCCACACTACTACTTTTCTGCATGGAACGCTATCTATTCTCATCTATCGAACGTATGTCCCCTGGAGGGTCTTGGACAGTCATCTCGACGACCATTTGGAATGAACAGGGGAAGAAGGAGAAAGAGGTCTAGACAGAGACATCTCCGCTCACGAGTGGAACGGAACTTACGAGTCGTATAGGATAGCTACTCTTGCGAAGAATGAAACGAAATGAAAGCATCGTCCGTATGTATGCGCGATCGCGAGCCGAATGGTTTCGATGAAGGTGTGGTAAAGAATTCGAACATAAGCGTTGTCAGTACGACTTTGGAAACTTCAACGATAGACTAGTGGACTTTCAGCGGACGTCTTCGGCCTCTACTGAGACCAACTGTAATACCATCGGACATCAATCTTTCTAGACTAGACCATACCGAGCGAGTTCGTACCCGCGGGACTATGCGAAAAGAGCGCAGGAAAATATACTTTCGGCAATATTCCGTAAACACCGGTGCCAGAATCAGGCTCGCATGCCTCCGAATAGAACACACACCAACCCACTAAATTTGCCCCAATTGCGCTGCTCCCAGCATCTCCGTCGTCGTCAGGGTTCGCCAACCATGTGGCACGCTATCTTGGACAAGATGAGCAAAAAATTCGAACCTGGACGCTGGTCGTCTCGGCGAGCACCTGTCAACGAACGGCCCATCGGCCAAGACGGGGTTTGTAGGTCGCCAAAGACACGGACATGTTCGAGTTCAAGCCCTGCTGTGGCAGTCGTCGAACCTTGACACGGTCTCTGTCTAACGGCGGTCTGGAAAAAAAAAAAAAAAAAAAAAAAAAAGGATCAAACATGCGTCGGCGAGTCTTTGTTTTACGTCTCTCATTGCTTAACTCGGTCATTCGGTGGTGGTCGGTCCGGCGGTTGAATAGAGAAAACTGAATGAAGGGCGCGCCTAGGGGGAGCGTGTACGTGAGTCAGACTTGTCTTGCGCGCGCGCGCGCATGCACGCTATTACCCGAACACGATCCCGGAAGGTTTGCGGCGCAATTCGACGAGCGCGTCGCTTGGCCGGCAAAAAGACAACTAAACTACTATAGTAGTGGCACACTTTTTTTTTTTTTTTTTTTTTTTTTTTTTTTTTTTTTTTTCGGGGTTTGCTACTACTAAATCTAAAAATTTACTCGGCTGGAGCGACAGGTCCGGTTTTCCTGAGCCTCGCGGAACGGGACGAACGGGTCAGCGTCAAACGCCGTCTGTCAAGATCTCGTTGGGGGAACAGGATCGTTTGAACGATGATATGATCTTCACGCTCGCTGTCAGGGCTGGTTCGTGTCATGGTCATATCGAACGCGGGCGATCGTCGACTGTGTAACATGGGTCGCGAGGCTCCCCCACTCTGCGTAAATTGGCTGCACGTCGATCGGGAGTCATGCCCATGCTGGTTTGCTCATGCAGGTAATCAGGTGCTAACAAGCAAAAGCGTTGGTTATACGCGTTCAATTTACGTCTGACATGTTCAAAAGCTGTATCTGGGAAGAGATGCTGGTCAGTAGTCGCTGGCTCCAGGAAACCCGCCGACTTGATACATGTGGCCGCCCCAAAACAAGTCTCGTGCATGCGTGTGCTCTCTCGCCGTCCTGTGCCTTCCATTCGTCCCCTTGAACGTTTCAACAGATCCGAGAATGTAACGACAAGTATTCGTTCGGTCCGAGTCGTCCTCAAATTTCAATATCCACGATTGGGGTAAATGCGCTTACTCGGCGTTTGAATTTTCTTTTTTTTACATGATTTTCCTGTCATTGATGACCTCTTAGTAGGCCCCCATCCGTTTTCGTGGTTGTTGGCGGGGCGGATGCAACCTCATACGAGAAGACCTGGCACGCCCTTTGCGCGCGTCCGCCTTGGAGACCGAGGTTTCGTACTTGGTATAATATCCCTGGACGTACTCCCACACACGGACTCAGGGTTTTTTCATCAGCCCTGTGAGGCTGCATCCTGTCAGGACGTTGCAACCGGGTGTGCGTCAATCAAACAATTATGATTTGGTAACGATTTGATTCCGACGACCATCGAAGAAGACCTGGACCCAAAGACTCCACTGGGGCGTGGTAATCGTCCGGTTTTTTGAGTAGTTTTCTAGTGCCAATCGTTCGCATCGCCAGCCTTGCTCGCCGAAATTTGTGATGATGGATCCACTGCACGAGACGTTCCATGTCAAGTTCCGGCTTCGGACCTCGTTATCCCCCCGGACCACCGCGTGTTGCATAGTCCATACCAAGTGATATCATATCTAACCGAACGGTTCACCTCATGTATAATTCAATCGCTCATTTCCTTCTCATCTTCTGCTTCTGATCGTTTCCTGGCTGCACCGGTAACGTGCGCGCGTTCGGTTACCCGCCTGTCGTTGTACCTGACCGACACCGCACCGCGGTACTTTAGCTTCACTGCCGTCGAGGTCGTCACGGTGAGCTGTGCGCTCCATAGAACGTCCACGTTCGTTTCATTCCCGCGCACGGACGAAAATGTGGTTGCCTCGCGGATCCCGCATGGTCGCTATCTACCCCACCTGGCGCAATAGCGACACACTGCTGGCCCTGTGGGGGCTGTGTGTGTTCTCCTGTAGTCCCTGCCATTCCCCTTCAAGGAAGCTGTTCGTGTCACCAAGTTGAGGAAGAAGGTTGCAGGGTCTTCGCCTATTTCCCGGCCTGCAAGGTCGGAATATCCTGTATTCCCGAAGAGACGGTTCTCGAGGAGTGTGGTGGTAACGGATTGTAACGCTTGACTTGGTTTGTGGGTTACCATGGACGAGCCACGTGGTGATGTTCTCCCTCGATACCCACATCGACTCCCGATCGTTGGCTCTGATCTGGTCAAACATACGTTGCGTTCCTGTGACGTATGATCACAGTAGTACTCGCCCCGTCTATTCACAGGCTATACTATCTATATTCATTTCACTCCGCCTCCGCCTCAACCCCGCCTTTCACATTCAAGGTTCTCTATGACGAAGGACAGGTGCTCATGGTGATGACGAGCTTTCATATCGGGAATGCTTCACTCCCCTGACGAGGCAATGTCTCGGCACCCGGCGAATTCCCTTGTTGTAATCACCTCGAGGACGCCGCGTTCTTGCCTTTTGGCGGTCGGATGAATGCCCGTAGACCCAACGGCAAGGGCCGGAGGAGATGTGGGTACGAGGGTTGGTAGCACGGTGACTCGAACCCCCGAGCGCAATGGCACTGCACGTTTCTAATCTATTCAAGTGCTTGCTTCTGTGGCGTGGACCGTCTCTTGCGCAGTCAAAAGGGACTGATCGCGAGGGGGTTTACAGGACCTACGGTGTTCCGGCGTTCCGGGGGATAGCCTTTTGAGTGAAATCGTTCGGGTTGGGTTGATTTTCGATCTACACCGGCTAGTAGAATTGTGCGATATGAAAGGTCGTTGGCGACGCATGACATCAGGATCTTGGTAACCGAGTAGAGTGACGCAGATGGACCATGGGATGAGTGGCGAGATAAGCTCTTGGACTAGGTAACAAGGGTGAGACGAGTCCCGGGCCGGCCAACCGGTCGGATCGCACAGGTTGACTAAGCCATTTCTTGTCAATGACTCAGTGTGGCCGTCCGACGAGCGCACGGGAAGATTTGTCACCAAGACTAAATTTAAGGTGACGGCGTCATCGCAGATCAATATGATTGATCAGCAGTGTGGGATTTCCGTCTTTGTTGGTTCAACACCTATTGATGCGCCAGTCGATCTGATCCGGGTTGGACTCATTGATGTTTGTGAGCTTTTTACGTTCATTGAGTGACTCTTGAGAAATTTAATAGTGAAAGCAGCGCAGAAGAAGACAGTGACTCATTTATACACGAAGATACCGAGCTCGCTGACAGGAGCGCTTTGTAAACTGAACCCCTGTCAACGACGTGCACGTGCGAGAACGGAAGCAAAGTGACCGTATTAGAATAGCATATACGCAAACCAGCTCCGACGTCGGACGCGGCAACGCGTGAGAGTAACTGGTAGCAACGTTCCTGGATGAGAATGCACCCAAGATCGAGGGATGGATATATATTCTCAGTGTCCCTCGGTCTTGGGATGTCACAACTCGTTCCCCCGCCGAGCTCAATTGCACGCTTGACAGAGAGCTCCAAGTTCTGCATCGACGTCATACACAATGACCGGTACGACGACACAGAACGACCTCCCGCCCGTCGAAAAGGCACGACCGGGCGCATCGTGGAGCGACAAGGAAGAGCAAGTGTTGCCCAAGAATCGGTTGGGTATCGTGTTTTTCGGCTTGATGTGCACCATGTTCTTGGCCGCACTCGACCAGGTCAGTCCGAAAGCGGTCGTTTTACTCTCAGAGTTCCGTTCTCAACTCTCTCGTCATCATAGACAATCGTTGCGACTGCACTCCCGACGATCGTGGCCAAGCTCGGAGGTGGGAGTAGCTATGGTTGGGTTGGGAGGTAACGTCGTTTTCTCCCTCATCACCGTTTGCAAAAGTTTGTTCAACCCAGGATCTTGACAGTGCATACATGCTCGCTGCGGGTGCTTTCGGTCCCCTGTACGGGAAATTGTCAAACATGTTCGGTAACCGTCGACGCATGCTCACCCTTCAGCCGAGCCACACACCCCTGACCCGTGTTTTCAGGTCGCAAGCCAATCCTTTACTCGTCCATACTCATCTTTTTGGTATGTGTTCCGAAATCGTATGTCCTTTGGGTGCTCATCTGCCCATCTTCAGTTCGGCTCTGCCATGTGTGGAGCCGCCCAGAGTATGACTTGGTTGATCGTCTGTAGAGCCGTCCAGGGTATCGGAGGCGGTGGAATCATACAGCTCGTCGTCATCACCATATCGGACATTGTGCCATTGAAAGAGTCCGTGACCGAATCTTGACTCCCTCTATCTCACTGACGGTCATGCAGTCGTGGCAGGTACGGTGGCTTGATTGGTGCCACGTATGGAATTGCAAGGTAAGACAGCGCTCAATCCTAACCTGGCACGTTCGCTTACGAACTTTTCTTGACAGCGTCGTAGGACCGCTACTCGGGGGTGTGCGTTTCGTGCTCTTCGTTGTCTTCCTACTTTTTCACGCGTCCTAAAGGCATTTGCGGAGCACGTCTCATGGAGGTGGTGTTTCTTCATTAACCTGTACATAATCGTTGTTTGGCCGGATTACCATGTTTCGTATTGACAGCTGTCCCTAGGCCCACTGGCGGTGTTGCAGCCATCATTCTGTTTGCTTTCCTCAATCTCAATCCCCATCAAAAACGGCCGATGAGGGATCAACTTGCCGAACTCGATTTCATCGGACTCATTTGTTTCGTCGGTGGCGTCATCTCCTTGCTCATCGGCTTTGATTTTAGTCAGACAACATGTGAGTACCGACGTTACGGCCCGCCGCGTCACGCCGTTTGTGTCGTGGAGAGGGTTAATGAACTGGTGTCTCAAGGGTCTGCCGCAAGGACGATTGCTCCGCTTGTTATTGGAATTGTCTTGCTCATTCTTGGTGGTGTCAATGAAATGTTTACGAAGCGCTCCGCGATCATCCCTGCACGGTTGTTCAAGGTGAGCTGTCATGCTAGCTGATTCAAAGTGTACCTAACGAGATGTCAAAGACTCGCACTACTGGCGTCATTCTCATCACTGTTTTCCTTCATGCCGTCGTCTTCTTTTCAGTTTCATAGTGAGTGTTGACAGCTCAAACACCACGAGTTTTGACTGAATTTCAATACCCAGTTACCTGCCCTTGTTTTACCAAGGTTGGCCTTCCCTTTTACTGCACAAGCACGAGAACTGATGTGTCTTAGTGCTCGGAGCATCTGCCACTGGTTCCGGAGTCAAGTATGCGTCATGCTCTTGCCTGCATTCCTGTCGACTCACGTTACATACATAGGATGCTCACCTTCTCACTCGGCGCTGCTCTCATATCTATTGTTTCCGGATTGGTCATGTCGAAGACAGGAAAGTATCGCCCGATTATATGGATGGCATACACCGTGATGACCCTCGGCGCGGGTCTCATGATCATGCTGGATTATAACTCAACCCTGTATGTGTTTCCAATCTACGAGTTCTTCTTGTCACGCTCACCCGATGTATAGCGCCAGGCAGGAGGTTTTCCCTCTGATCATGGCCCTAGGAACAGGATGCCTGTTCCAGGTACCGCTGATCGCTCTCCAAGCCGCGATGCCCCTCAAGGACATGGCTACCGCCTCGAGTGCCTTCATGTTCCTTCGGTAAGCTCGTTATGACATCATGTCTTTGACATGCAATGAAACGATGGGCACTTTTAGTACCGTTGGAGGTGCTGTCGGGATTGCTATCGGCGAGGCGATCATTGCAAGCGTCCTTCCCCAGAAACTCACGCGCATTCCCAATTTCGCCAGTCTCGGTATGGGTACCACGGTTGCTGAACTCAACGACAGCGTGGGCACGGTTCATTTGATTCCTGTGAGAAGCCGTGCTCTGTTCTCAAGATGAGTTGATGCTAACCTACGAAAATGAAATCAGAGCATCACCCTTCGCAATGCTGTATTGCACGCGTGGTCAGAAGCGATCGGCACGATTTGGACCATGTCGACGCCCATATGTGGCTTTGCGCTGATCTTGACGTTGTTCTTGCGCGAGTACTCGCTGGATCGCAAGACCGTGCGGAGCGGTGAAGCCAAGAGTCCCGGAGACATTGAGCAAGGCGCGGCAGAATCTCGGAATAAGGAAAGAGATCTGGAAGCGTCGAAGCCATTGGATGACCCTGATACGACCCCAACCAACACCGTTGCTCACCCCGAGGAGCCGGACGTGGGCGAGGAGAAAGTGGAGGGATAATGTCGCCAACGAGCATGATTGTTAGATTCCCAAGCAACGCATTGATATCATGACAAGGATGGCTTTTAATATGGCATACGATAGTATACCCCCGATCACGGAGCTGAACAATAAATTATCAAGTTGTTTATCTGGGTAAAATGTGGGTTATAAATAGTTGCCGATTTGAGCAGATTACTGCAGATCGACTATTCCAGACCATGTATTATGTAATATATACTTTTACCAATTAAAATTTAATTAACCTTATACTCAGCTGTGGCTGAGATTAATCATTTATTGATCCTCCGACTATTCGGTAGCTCGGCTTGCTTACTGATGCGTATGCACTCATGCCAATCTGTCTCGCCTTTAGGGATGCAATTTTTGCTCTGAGAGGTTCAATAGAGCGCGTGGTCACGCGTCACGCGTCACGACTCGCTGTCGGCAGAGCGCTAATCCACATCGGGTTAGTCGGCGGGTTATGTAAGGACGCTTTGCGCTGGGCGAGCGGGCAGCAACTGTAAGAGAAAATGGGGAAATTGTTGAAATTCAAAGACGGTTGAGCTGCGATGAGGGAGTGCGAAAAGAATTTGAGAGCGGCCCCGTCGACGTTGAAGAAAACGAAACGCGCGCCGACTTGGCGAACCAAAATTATTTGACACTTTCGTTAGGTAATTGAACTACCTATGACGAAGACTACCAGGTAACTCCAAACTGGAAAAGCCTTCTGCTTCGTCAACTCATCAATAACGCATCGGCAATCCACATCATCATCTCACGCGCGGGAATGGCGAGACAGGTGAAGGCTCGAGTACCTGCTTATCGGTGGCATTCGGAAACCCGTGCCCTGTTCTGCGCTTGGCGCTGATTGATGCAGCAGACATGCGCCGTACTTGTTCCTCCACCTGGGCAACTTGATCGGGGCAGAACCCAACGATGTGCTGGCACACGACCGACGCCGGGTCTCGGGGTTGTCAAACAGCGCACTCCGACGAATGTGCATGGTTTCCTCCCCCGCGTTTAGAAAACTTTATGGGACGTCGTACCCAAGTGGGCCTGGGACACACTCTCACGGCACTCGAGTCTGTATCACTCCGCGGAGGTGGTGTACATATAATGGGAGAGCCACACAGCGCGGTTAGTGCGTGTGCCGGGGTTTAGCAAAAGCGCAAGTTTCTAAGCCTCACAAAGCGAACAGCACTGATCGTTTGATCGATCCCGTTAGCGTTGGCCACGGTTTGTGGGTCTTATTTTAGGTTGGACCGTTGGAACGCGACTATAACTCACCCAGCTCAGTGCGGCCACGTCGGTTGAATTTCTCCCCTCTCTTTAGAAACCTCACTCGATTGTTTCGAGATAACCATGGCATCCAACTCTTCCCATCAAGAAGAGCATGTTGCAACGCGGAAGGAGCCAGGTGTTTCCTGGAAGCAGGATGAGGTGCATGTTCTGCCCGAGAACAGGCTAGGTATCGTCAGCTTCGCTTTGGTATGTACGATGTTCCTCGGAGCTCTGGATCAGGTGAGTCAGGAGGTTCATTGCTATGGGGTTGGGTCTGACGGGGAGATGGCAAGACCATCGTCTCAATTGCGCTCCCCACCATCGTAGCGCACCTTCAAGGGGGCAGTAACTATAGCTGGGTTGGAAGGTATGTCGGATTCTTTCATCATTGCACCGTCTGTTTAACACACGTTGCGCTAGTGCATACATGCTTGCAGCCGGCGCGTTTGGTCCCCTCTATGGAAAACTGTCCAACATGTTTGGTGGGGCTCTCCATCGATGACGCATGCAGATGACGTTCCTTACCTGTGTGCTAGGGCGAAAACCAATCCTCTACTCATGTATCTTGGTTTTCTTGGTCGGTCTTTTTGGCTAGAACGTGTGTCGCTTCACTTATTATTATTGTCATGTCAGCTCGGATCGACACTTTGTGGGGCTGCGCAAAATATGACTTGGTTGATCGTCTGCAGAGCAATCCAGGGGATCGGTGGTGGTGGTATCATGCAACTCTCAATAATCACCATCTCAGATATCGTTCCGTTGAAAGAGTGCGTACAAAAGGATGTGAAGGATCAAATTTCCTGATCCAACCGACGATCTTGTAGTCGAGGACGTTATGGTGGCCTCGTTGGCGCTACGTACGGTGTTGCGAGGTAACCCCATTCACACGATTCGAGTACTCGGTCCGCTAACTCTGTTCTGAATAGCGTGACTGGACCACTCCTGGGCGGTGTAAGACTATATCGTTCGAAACGTCCCCCATAACGGCTAAATCTGCCCAGGCTTTATCGCAACACGCTTCGTGGAGATGGTGTTTCTTCATCAACTTGTACGTGCATATTACAATGGGGAAGGTTTGATTCAGCAGTTCCTGATCACGAAAGCTCCAGGCCTATCGGTGGTATTGCAGCGGCGCTGCTGTTCGTCTTCCTCAACGTTCATCCACCTCAGAAACGCCCGCTTCGTGACCAAATCGCCGAACTTGATTTTATCGGACTTTTCACTCTCGTTGCAGGTGTTGTCTGCCTCCTCATAGGGTTCAACTTTGGCGAACAAAGCTGTTAGTCTCTTGTGTTGTCACGTTCGTTGTGTTGACCGATCGAATCTTTGACTTTCGGAAGGGTCACAACCCTGGACGATCGGCCTGCTCGCAGCGGGGGCGATTTTGCTTGTCCTCGGCGGGGTCAACGAAGCGTTCACGAAACGTGCGGCTATCATTCCTCCTCGTTTATTCAAGGTGAATTTCAAGCGTTGAGCTTTGGACGCTGGACTGACAGTGTTTCAAAAGACACGAACTACTGGATGTCTTCTGGCGACCGCGTTTCTCCACAACTCCGTTTTCCTTCCAGCAATGTTGTGAGCATGGATAACACGGTCCGAGTCTCGGTGGTGTCGCGCTAATTCGAATCCTAGTTATCTTCCTTTGTATTACCAAGGTTTCACTCTCTGGTTTCGTCGTGTGCGAACGTTTGATTGACACTTTTCCAGTACTTGGTGCTTCGGCTACTGGTGCAGGGATCAAGTACCTATTTTCCTTGTGCGCGCATTTCTGGCCTGCTCATCACTCGTGTTCAGAATGCTTCCGTACATCCTCGTGTCTGCCTCGTTCTCCATCATCTCTGGCTTTGTTGTCTCAAAGATGGGAAAAAACCTCCCAGGGATCTGGTTCGGGAGTACGTTGATAACTGTAGGAACGGGCCTCCTCATCATGCTGGACTACACCTCAAGCATGTATGTTCTTTCCTCTCGAGGGGTTGCTTTACGACGCTCAACGATTCCAAGTGCCGAACAAGAGGTTTTTCCTCTGATCGCAGCCATCGGAGCAGGATTTTTATTCCAGACTCCGATAGTTGCACTTCAGGCAGCGATGCCTCTCAAGGACATGGCTACTGCGACGAGCGGCTTTATGTTCCTTCGGTAAGCAACCATCCCTTTGTCCGTTCAGTTCGACAGAAATGATCGAGGTTTTCAGCGTGCTGGGCGGCGCTGTAGGACTTGCCGTGGGCGAGGCTATTCTCGCCAGCGTGCTTCCCCGGAGACTTGCAGCGATCCCGAACATCGCTAGTCTCGGGCTTGGTGATGATATCACAGCGCTAAACGATAACATTGGCCAAGTCCACTTGATTCCTGTGTGTTGCTACGTCTTCATTAGTCATTGTCGCTACAGTACTGAACCTAACAAGGACGTCATCCTTCGCAATGCGGTGCTGCACGCGTGGGCGCGTTCGATTGCGATGATATGGGTGGTCACGACGGTGTTGGCTGGGGTTGGTCTCGTCTTGACGTTGTTCTTGCGAGAGTACTCGGTAAACCGCAAGACGGTGTATAGCGGGGACGTTGGGAAAGCAGGGGACAGCGAGCAAAGCACGGTGAGGGTGGCGGAACCGGAAAAGGTCGGGGAATAAGACGGATAGATAGATTTGGTCCGACCCGGCGATTTCAGGACGTCGTCGTGGTACCCGCTAGATATGTACTTGCCTTGTAAGTTAAGTAACGAGTCGTATTTGGGAGAGCGCTTTGATGATCCTGGAGCGTGGACGGTTGGGGGCGACGACTTTGGCTTTGGCGTTTGAAGAGCACTGATGTCGGACCTGTGGGGAATTTGAGGCACCAGGCTCTCCCGCAGGAATGATATGGGTGTACCTCCACTGTGCTTGTCGAGCAGGGTCACGGCAGTAAATGTGCTAGCCAAAAACGCCAGCGTTGGGGACTTGGCAGGCCAGGTTTAAACCGAGTTGTCTCGAGGACTCGAATGGCTTGCTGCCTTTACCTATCAAATGTTATCTGGAGTATGACTTAAACTGTGCAAGTGGGTTCAGCAAACGGCGGATGGCTGTCCGAGCCTGCCAAGGTAGTGCTCGCGGTAGGGAGAGCCCTGTATTCCTGTTTAGGAATGACATTCTCATGGAGTACGCAAGCCAAGGTTTAGCTTGTCGAGTCCACATTGACTTTTTATAATTCACGCAGTCCACGACGGCGTCGCAAATCCCTGGCCAGCTACGTTCGCCTTGACGAGTGGGCGAGTTTAAGGCGATGGCAAAATCGTTTGCGCAGTATGCTTCGCAGTTTCTGTTGCAGCAGCAGAATCCAGAGTCGAGTCTGTCCTCCTCACAGCCTCTCTTCTTTTCATTCACGACCGACGACGGGTCTCGTGCAGGCGACGACCACAACAGCGAGCTCGACGACCTTGACGATCCTCATCTACATGCAAGTCGTATGAGCAAGATGTCCAGCAAGGGGGATTATAGGAGTCGACACCATGAAATGGCGGAGGATCCGTATCTCCGCCTGGATGAGGAAGATATGCCACCAGGGGTCTCTCGCCATGTCTCCCAGTCGATACCATTGATGGCGTCTGACTACGGTCAAGCCGAATCACAGGACTTTCCAAAAGGTTGGCTCGCTCACCAGGCATCACCCCCTCGGCGTCTTCGCGCCTCCTCACCTTCCCCTTCAAGATCCTCCCTCGACTCCCCGGGGCCCGTAGCAGGTCCATCACACCCCATACAATCTATCCTGCGCTCCCAGTCGCCCCTGCCCCCTCCACCTCGTACTCGGGAACCCGTTTCCTTATCTTTGACAGCATCGTTGCTACCGAGAGACGGTAACTCTCACCCGATTGACGCATTCTCGCTACCGGACCCGCGTCATACATCGCGCGCCCGTCGGAAGTTCAACGATTCGTACTGGACTATTCTATGGTGCACCGGTGTCACGCTATGTTTCTTCTTCTCCATCTTGCTCATCTTCATCGCTCGTTGGCCTGAAAAAATATTGGGACCTTTGCCATACCGCACTCTACTGCACACAGTACCATTAATCACCATCCTGACGTTCGTCAGCGCCGCCGTTGCTTATGCACACATCTTCCTCTTGCGGATATTCGTCAAACCCGTCATGGTCGTCACCTCAGTATTTATACCAGTCACGCTCTTCATTTCTGCAGTATGGGCCTTTGTTGGCAGTTTTATGTGGGAGGTCGATCAAGAGCCAACATGGGGCGAGACCGTTGGGTAAGTCACGTCCGACACCTCATCCTCCGGACGTCGTCGCTCACTTGAAACATAGACTACGCTTGTTTTCTGTCGTCCCCTTCGTATTGTCAATACTAACTGCTCGACGTTTAATCGACCTTCCTCGCAACATCCATTCCACATCGTCCATCCTTGACCTCACGTCGCAACTTTTGATGTCCAATCCTTTTCTCCTCGCACTTTCTCCCGCCATCCTTCTCACAATATTAATCGCCTCGATCCCTTTCGTCACACTCATTTTCCGTCTCCTGTTGATGGGCCACTTTGAACAAGTACAGGGTCGGTATGAATGGTATATCATGGAATGGGCAGATTGGGCAATCGTTGGTGCCATTGGAGTCTGGCTCTGGAGTTGGGGTGTTGCACGAGGTATTTTACGCACTACATGTGCGGGAGTCATAGGTGCATGGTATTATGCAGAGTCAGTGCCTTTTTGTTCACCTCCTCCCGTTCCCTCACTCGTCTCATTTTTCAGTCCAAATCAACCGCCACCACTTCCAACGGATACGCGGGTTATTCACGGTGCTCTCCTTCGCTCCACTTATCCATCTCTGGGGTCGATCGTGCTGAGCGCACTCATCATGGCTGCCATCCGTATGCTCACACTCCTGGCCATCGTGTTGCGTTTCCTGCCTTCATACTTCCCGCTCGTTCTCCGCCCCTGGCTTCAACCACTCACGATCGGTGCTGGTATGGCAGTAGGCTACTTGGAGAGCGTGACAACGTCGTTTAGCAAGTATGCTCTCGTGTATACCGGCCTTACCGGTGACCCATTTTTACCGAGCGCAAGACGAGCACGTGCTCTCACAGCGGCTGTCGAGTCTGCAGAAGCAGGGCGCTTCAGGCGGAAGTTCAAGACTGAGCGTACGACGATTCAACTTGTCTAGCTTTTTGTGATCGTCAGGAACTGATTGATTTTTCTTTTTCTAGCTCAACTCACGATGCTCACGTATACACCCCTGACACTTACGTTTCCGTTTGCGTTGTTGACCTATCTGTTCGTCGCTCATACTTTGGGCGCTCCGGACTCTGCTTTGGGGGCTGCTGTGTTGGCTGGCGGTGTCACAGCGCTCGTTGGTTTATTCTGTGTTGGTCTCGTGGAGGACGCGTGAGCCCTTTCTGTTGTCTCTTGGACGTGTTGATGACCATGTTACAGCGCGGATGTTCTGTACCTCTGCTATTGCATTGACAAGGATGGGGGAAAGAAGCGGAAGGAAGAAGTCTTCGCCGCAGTAAGATATCTTTACTTTTTTTTCTGCGCATTTCGTTCTGACGAGCCTGCTATAGTTTGAGTACGATCTTCAACCCAAACCCCAGACCACCGCAGCGCCACCTCGCCCTCAGCCGGTTACAGAAATCCTGCCGCAATACGACATTCCAGTCAAGACACGGCCTTTGTCCATGTCCCCTCCTCCACAAGCCATACTTATTCCGCAGTCCCCGCAATACAACGTCTCTCCACGGGCACGTGCCATTCAGCCCGTTGCGCCTCCAGAGTCAATACAGCCACTTCCACCGGCGACACCGGATACGGATATCGATCCGTTCGAACATGAGCCATCTGCGCCCGAGGAACATCACCAACCGGAGTTGCACCCAGCAACACCCTATAGCCTCTCCCCTGAGATAGAGCCTTTAACTCATGCCTATGATGACGAGGACGACGAGGACGGAAACGAAGAATCACGATTGTTCCCTGGGTCTGGGCTATTCTGAGCATGGGGGAACTATTGGAGACTGCGCTGGCTTCTTGACACGTCGTGAAGCGTTAGACAGAGTTGTCAACAATCATGACATTCAAGACTAGGTATAGATCGTTGGGTGACCGTGCTGGACTGTATAAATGTAACCCAGCTCGCCAATTTTTTTTCTTGAATTTACTGTGCATTCATATTCAACCCGTATATATATATATTCTCTTGCCTTGTAATTTCACATGGGTGTGTCACGCCCGTCACGAGTCACATACTCAACATATTCATCCACCCGCGGAATGCGTCCGACGACTTGGATTATTGACATGTCTCTCCTTGCCGTTTCTCGAAAGACGTTGCGGAGAACGTTTCCGCTTCACTTGGCACGCGGGTACGCTACGGCGTCGGAGAGCACGACTAGTTCGAGTCAACCCCCCAAAGCCGCGTCGTCCGAACCCACTAAAAGTATGCTTTGAACGTCTTGGAACATTCCAGTTGATGATAGTGCTCACCATTTAAATCCCTTCCCCCCCCCCCCACACGTACGAAAGACATCGTGTCGTCATGTCCAACTGGTACTGTACTGACCGGACTCAACTACTTGAAAGGCGAACCAGCCATCCTCGCGAAACCGGACGAGGAATACCCTGTTTGGCTTTGGGACCTCACGAAACCCAAGGTGCTCGCGGACGATGGACCGGGTGGGAAGGCGGATAAACGACGGTTGAGACTGCTGCACCGCCAAGCGTTGAAGGATACCAATATGTTCAAGGCAAACTGATGGCGTGTCGGACGCGCGCGCAGTGGTTTTTTTTTTTTTTTTCGTGTGCACCGGGGGGGGGCACCCTCGTGCTATTCTGTGTGAGTTCCTCAATGTGGGGTCATTAGAGCTTTTGGGGTCGTACGCTGACTGCGGTTTTTGCGTATCGTGTAGGTCAATCGCTAGATTTACTGTAATTGCATTTTTCATCGTACTACGGTTCAGAGCAAAAAAAAAAAAAAAACGTTTGAATTTGATCACGGTTCTACTCGTCCGACTCGTCAGACGCCCACTCGACTTCTTTTCTCATCTTTGGTACGCTCACGTATGGCGTCTTGTCTTTGATCCATCTCCCCACCAGCCAGTCCACTCTACAAAGTCCCGATGCGGTTGCGGAGGCTAATAGAGGTGCACCTGCGAGGCCGTTTCCATTGTTCCATGCCACACGATGGACGCCAATTTCTGGTGACCATACGCCGGTGCTGGTGCTGCAACCGTCGACCGCTCCGTCTTCTTTCTTTTCCTGTGTCTTGCCTTTTGTGTTGGTCGACCTCTCCTGCGTTTCCTGTGGCTCAAGCTTAATGTTGGTGAAATACAAGGATTTTGTGGATTGACCTGCGGCAGAAAGTGTTCGAGCATGCGGAATTCGCCAGTCTTGCGACTATAATCAAGCTGATAAATCTTGTGGACGAGAAAAGGCTGAGAATGGACGCTTGTCAACGTGTTCAGCGTTGGACTGTAGGTTGCATTGGACTCACGACCGTTCCACCTCTCCGCGTAGACCTCAGCGTGTTGGTGGTCATACACGAACCATCGGCCGATCCGACAGCGAGTTGAGGGTGGTAGTCCGACGTACTCACACTCTGTGGGCGAATTTATCAAAAGGTATCGTATGAGTAGTTAAAGCACTGAAACTGACCCAAACAGGCCCATCCGGTTCCATCAGAATGTGACCGCGCCCCAGCATGCTCGGTGAGACGGAATACGACTTGACGGTGTTGTCGTGGTCGATCATGATCGGACCCGTCGCGAACGGGGAATAAGCCGCGCTATGGATGACGTCTGTGTGATTTCTGTTCAAAAACGTGGATGGTCGCATGGGTGATGTAGAGTGAAAGGCACCTCTTGTCCGGTTGACAACGTTTCCGTGTGGCTCCCGGATGTCGGTGAGACACTCTACGCCATCGTATCCACCACTCGCGATGACTGTTGGATCTTCGGACGGGTTGGATACACCGGACCCATCTGTAGGAGGCACGCGAATCCATGCCAGTGCACGAATGGCGGACTGATGTACAGCAATGAAGTGTGTCGGAAAGACGTCTAAAGTGGTACCAACAATCGCTTCAAGGATGTGGGGTGAAAAACACAGACCCGGTGACTTACTGAGAGTTTCGCCGGTCTCCAATGCATGTTTGACGTTGTAGACGGCAAGACAGCCTTGGAACGCGTCACTCCCCCGCGGTAAAACATTTCTTCAGTCAGATCTCACCATTCGTGAGACCTACAGCGATGACCTCGCTGTTTGCCCAATCAAGGGACCAGCATGATGTCCCTTCATGTTCAATGCGCAAGGCTGGCTCGGGCAACTTGACTGTGCAAGATAAGCACTTCGCACTGATAACGAAGAAAAAAGTGCCTACCAAAGACAGGGTAAGTGGCATCGTGTTCCGGAGGTCTTACATCCTCCGGATCTGGTACAATGTATAGAGAGAGTGACCCGTCCTCGAAGGTTCCGGCCAATATACCAATTTTT
This sequence comes from Boletus pseudo-olivaceus, assembly GCA_038092955.1. Taxonomy (NCBI): domain Eukaryota; kingdom Fungi; phylum Basidiomycota; class Agaricomycetes; order Boletales; family Boletaceae; genus Boletus; species Boletus pseudo-olivaceus. The sequence goes on along the minus strand of JBBPRI010000084.1, from coordinate 23,025 downwards.
CGAGGGTTTCTGGATTGTCCGCCCTCCCACTTTGGTTGGGGTTTTTCAGCTCCTTTTCACGGGTTGTCGGTAAAGACGAGGACGAACTTGGTCATGAGCGGGCAAAGGACACCACTTGATTTCTTGAGCTGGCCCGCCTTCCAGGCATAACACCATTTCACAACGGACTTCGGCTGGATCACTCCGAGGGCGATCTTCGTCCATCGCATTCTCGTCTCGGGTTCTGGGTTTCAGGGTCCATATTTGGACGCAAGCAGGGAAGGGACGAGTAAGATTGACACCGATACTTGGGGCATGCGAGCGCGTTGGAAAGGGGGCAACGGCTAAATAATGTCTGAACTGTCGAGCTAACCACCGCTAAGTGTGGGTCATAAAATGGTGAAAATGGGCGCTCTTACCAGGACGGTCTGCTTGATAACTCGGACCCCAATCTATCCCCCACACCGGGGAGCCCGCATTCAAGATGTATCCCGTACCGTCTTCAAAATACTCGGCTTGAGGCGTCCTCGGGTTATTGCCGTCTAATGGGGTAAAGTGCATTCACATACAGGTAGCAACACTGTCGAACATATTGAACGCGATACGCGTCTGTCCATCATGCGGGCCCACATAGCAGTCGACTTGCGGAGGTGGCTTAAATTGCCCGTCCTCAGTCATGATCGAATCTGTGGGCAAATACTTCAGAGCATCCCTGTGGTTTCAGTTCAAGAGCAGCTTGAATACACATCACGAAGCCAGCCATTTGCCACACACTGATTGCTCAACACTTCCCAGCCGGGTCGTACGGATACGTTCTGGTACACCCTGGGACGCCTAGAAGACTCTTTCTCGGAACCAGCAACGGAACCGATACTTTCTTTGTAACAGGACCTATCTTCCATAATTTGCCAGACGGGACCGGCGCCGACATTGAAACCCCAAGATTTGCTAACCCTGTCAGTGATGGAATGATCGGCGGTCATACTGTTCGTCGGAACGACACGAGGTTCCCTGAACAACGAAGGAGGTTCATCCAGTCGTTCAACCATCTCCTTCCTGAAGAACACTGGTATCGCTCGGTGTCGATGATGTGCGCTCGGATTTGGTAACGCATACATCTTCGCTGCCCGAGGTGCCGCTAAAAGCGGGGTAGAAACGGAGGGTGTACGAGTGGCCTGTTGCGCCCTGGGAGGAAGCCTGCGCGATTGTTCTTTTCGTGTTTTCGAGGATGCGAACATGGGAGAGGTACCCGAGTTAATCGTGCCGGTGGTGGGGGTTCGAGGTTTGCGAGCTCGAGAGGAAGAAATCGTCTTGCGACCTTGTTTCGGTGTCCCTTCTACTCCGGATTCCGGATCGTGGGCATCGTTCACGTCGACGTCTTCGTCCCCGCCGTCGGACGGCACTTTCTTTGCACCTCCGGGGCCCTTGTCAGGTTCGAATTCACTTGGTTTTCTTGGGGGAAGCTCACGAGGCATCGCGTGCTCCGTCGAGTGAAATATGAGGTCACCTGGTCAAGGATTAGTACAAGATATATTTTATGATATATGAAATAATATGATTTATTAACTGCCGGTTAACCTCCCCCCGCCCATGCCTTACAACACCACCATTGCCAGCGGCTGGCGTCTGCAAATCCCCTTCGTGATCCAATATATGCTACGGGAATATCTGACAGTCAAGAAGTGACTCAATGTCCACCTACTGCTGATCCGACGTATCGACCGCCTCGATGGTGTCCAAGACAGATTCAAGATCCTCGTGAGTTCCAGACCCAGTGCGACGCGATCTTTATCATCGGTCCTGGAGGGTCCTGGAGGTTTCCAGATAGAACTCCTTTGTCAGTTCATATCATCTTTTCCTGAGACCTGAGACATTGACGACCTCGCAACGGAGGCCTGACATCGTCATCGCTGATGAGAAGAGTCCAAGTCCACTGGCGCCGAACATATCTGATGTAATGGATAAGGAAGTTAGCACGTACAAAATTGGTCTACACACCCTCCACCTAATTTTCATTGACATCCCGCGTACAAGGGGAATATAGTTGGAGCATTTGCTCGAAATTCACGCCATTGTCGGTCCCCTTTGCTTTAGAAAATAAGTGTAGTGATTATAGCGATAGGTTTGCATCGAGTTTTCGGGGGTAGATTCCAGTGAGGCACACAAGAGCTATAAGTCGCGTCGCGCAAACACTTCAAAATAACGCGTGGCCTCACTCCATCATGTCTCTCGATGACATCTGGGACGAACCCATCGCCTCCCCACTAAAGCCCGCGCCAACCGATGGCGATTCCAGCCCTATCAAACGACCTCGCCAATCCCTCTTTCTCTCCGACAGCGACAGCGACTACGAACGGCCCCCGAAGCGCGCAACACCTGCGCCACCCCCAGCCAGGCCAGATGTCGATGCCTTGTTCGAGGGCCTCGACAAGGACGGGAAGGACGATGATCTGAGATATAAGCCCCTTGCACCGGCGTTGGACCTTACGAAGCTTGCCAAGGAAGCAGAGGCGAGACATGCGCGTGCAAGACAAACGGCCCCTTCACAGACCTTGGCAGGCAGTTCGAAAACAGGGGCCACTGGTGGCACTGAAAAGGACGAAGGGAAGGGCAAGCCTGGTGATGAGGAGAAAAAGGGTCGGAAGATTCTGCCAAAGTTGGACGAGGAGAGGCTGGTAGGACCTGAGGGTTTTCCACTGCTCATCGAGGATATCGAGGGATTTATACCAAAGGGGAAAGGAAACGAGGTGCACGCACACTCTCTTTGAACGTTGAATGCTCCCGCTGACCCACGTCTCTTTCAGCACGCGGATCTCAATCGTTTATTGCAGGTATACCAGTTTTGGACACACAAGATGTATCCAAAGATGTCGTTCAAGGACACAGTCAACCGCGTCGAGAAATTGTGTCACTCCAAACGCATGCAGGTAAAGCTGTCTGAGTGGCCTCGTCCGAGTCATGTTCTGACCTACACCGACCACTAGGTTCGCCTGAGCGTCTGGCGCGACGAATTCAAAGGCGTCACAAACGGCAAGGAGCAGGCTGACGACCCGGACGTCATTGATCTTACCGAACCCACACTTGTCGGGACCGAAGACAACGGAGACGACAAAGAATCCGAGAATCCCCAGTTAAAGAGCGGTCAAGCGCCCTCGCGTACTCCTTCGCTCCCCCCTGCATCCTCGGAGGTAGATAACGATGAATTTGATATTGACGCCGTGATCAGGGCTGAGGAAGAACGACTAGCTGGACTCCGCGCAGCGAAGGCTGATTCTGGGTCACCGCACACGTCGCTTTCGCCGACACTTCCGGGTGAAGCTTCATCTAGAAACAATCCCGATGCAAATGCGATGGACGTTGACGAAGCAAGTCTTTGGGATACCTTTGACGAACCACGGACGCTGTTGGATCCACCACAGAGTACTACCCCATCATCTGCACCTGTAGGTGACGACGAGGATATGTGGAATATTGTCGACGAGATGGAACAAGGGGAACAGAGTAAACCGGCCGAAAGCCAGATACCAGTATCGGGGGTAAATGTTATGCCTTCATTGGAGAGTACTGATAGCGGGAACACTTCCCGCGTAACCAATGATGATGACTGGGACGAGATGTATTCATAGACCATGATGTGTATCGTACTTGGGTTTAAATTAAACATGGTGGTTTTTGACTTGAGCATTAACATTTGACACTACTCGCAACGTGAGGATTGATTTTGAATGTCTGACCATATGTTAAAGTGAAAGTAGTACAGCAGTCTCCGAAGCCAGGCGTCTTGGGAACGAACATTGAAGTAGACGACCCTTCTGAACGATGTGCTCTGGATAAGCTAGGGTGAGCATTACACCACCAGGACGTTGCGTCCCAACTTGCTCAAATCTGTCCAAGAAGCATGTCAGTTTGAGCTCAGAGTGTCGGGAAAAAAGTGCATATTCAGAGATAAAAGGCAATATAAGTGTTGTCTCCACGAAGGTACAGAACAGGTCTGAGAAAGAGTTCATCCTAGGAAGAACCGACAGGATCTTCCGCGTAAAAGGCAGTTTCGACTCACCAGAGCACTGCACACGGCCGCCAGTGGAAAGTCCTGACTCTCCAGAGACCTGCGTTACGACGGCCGCATGAACATGGATGCAAGGAACCAAAAAAAAAAAAAAAAGACGACTATTTTCCACGACGGTTGGCGCCGTTTCAAATGTCAGTCGTCCAAACTCGTGAGAAAGCAAATATCTCGCCAAACCTCATCTTCGAAAGATGGTCTCGTCGGCAGGCTCGAGAGACGAAACGGTTATACAAGCAGGCCTCCAATATTGGGAAACTCAACCCGCAAGTCTAGATGGTGTGCTCGGTATGTCTCCTCACGATGGTCAAAAGGGGTCTAACGAACGAACGCGGCTCGCGTAGGGGGGTTCGGGTCCGGGGTGCGCACCTCCATTCCACCTCGAACGTTGAACAGCGTATATAATAATGATGCATGATGCCCGATCCTCTAGTCCCTACCCCGTATCGATGCGCTTGGTTCACGTCAGTTCCTCCTCGATCTCATCCCCGAACTCCGTGTCGTCCCTTCCGCGATTCGCCCGCTCCGATTTGCAGATCCTGAACCTTCAAAGCGATTTCGCGCTCTGGACGTCGGTGCAGGGATTGGACGCGTCACAGCAGACGTCCTTCTTCCCCTCGTCTCAGACGTTGTACTCCTCGAACCAGTGCAGTCCTTTATAGAAGAAGCGCATCGACGCTGTCAAGGGACCGGTGCTAGCGACGAAAGCTACGCTGCTGGATGGAGTGGTATCAACGAAAGAACTAAAAGTGTATCTTTCTTCAAGGGACCCCTCCAGGATTTCGATCCAGGACAACCAAAGCAAAATACGGGGGCATTACAACGGCTTGGATACACCCCCAACGACGACGATACCAACTCGAGATTCGATGTCGTTTGGTGCCAATGGTGCCTCGGTCATTTGAATGATGAAGATCTGGTTGCATTCTTGAAACGGAGCTCCACAGCGCTGAGAGATACGAGAAGCTTAATCGTAGTTAAAGAGAACTTGTGTTCGGAGAAGAAGGTCCCAAGAACTGTATTTGATGAACAGGATTCGAGTTGGACAAGGTACGCACGCGCCAAAGTGGTACCTTTTCGCCGTGTTTCACTACTTACAATTTCGTAGATCTGATCTAGCATTCAAGAAGATTTTCGAGGGTGCAGGTTTGCACCTTGTTCGAGAGAAGACCCAACGTGGTTTACCTGTGGGACTGTATCCGGTTAAAATGTATGTTACGGCCAATCTGGTCCATTGTCGTTTCACTGACAGAATGTCGTATAGGTATGCACTACGTCCAAATCTGTAATCTGACCCTTGTCGACGCGTAGAAAAAGCCCTCAAGACATCGAGTTCAGCGTGTAGCCTCGATGAAAGGGCGGGAAGGGTGGTTTACCTCCACACTCTCTCCAATCCATTCACAAATCCGAAAGTGGCCCGGCAAGAGCTAAACTAGATCCTCTACAACATCACTGCGAGAACGTGACACTGCCGGTCATGCCCACGACCCCGTCGTCATCTGCACACCACATGTCTGCTTTATTCTTACTTGTCAACGCGCCGTAGACAGTAGAGTTACGATTGACAATGACTGGGTTGCGAGCACGATACTCGAATGCGTGTAGTTGCAAGCCAGGTCTATGAAATCGCAAAACCTCGAGTAGCATGAGTGCCGTGAGAGGTCCGTGAACAAGGCGTTCTGCAAAGAGAGTCAGGTGTTGTGGTTCACGATAAGTCTCGGGTAACAAACCTGGGTAGCCCTCGCTGTTCTGTGCATAGTCTTTGTCCAGATGGATATGGTGTCCGTTGAAAGTAAGCGCCGAGAAGCGGAAGAGCGTGGTCAACGAAGGCTTATAGGTGAATGAGAAATCTGGCTTCGGCAGTCCTGACACTGTTCGAGGCAGAGGGTCAATTGGTTCCGCCTGCGATCGTGAACATTGACATCAAGGCACCACACCTTCTCGAGCATCCCGTCTGCTTCCTCGGGACGCAAGATATACATGCGATCTTTCTTCCACGACGGATGGTTCCTCGCGTCCTTGGGCCGTGACTTGAATCCTCTGCTTCACAAACACCATCGGATGCGCGTTTGCGGCGCCGAACCCCTTCTTCTCGACACTAGCTATCGTCGCAACGGCATGGGCCTTGTCCCCGATGCTCAATGCACCGCCTAGCTTCGGATTCCATCGCATCGTGCCCGATGCCCACATGCGCCGCGTGAATGGTTCAGGGGGACAGAAATCAGCGTCGGTACCATCGGGACGGAGAGCGGTCTCAGGATGACGTGGATGGAAGAAAGCGAGGTGGTGGCCGTACCCGAGGGGGGTACCTTCTACGGGAGGCTGGTATGGCTGACCTCGGGCTCCATCGCGTGTTGGGAGGGTGATGTAGAGGTCGGCGAGATGAGTCGGAGTCAGAGTATCGGTGAGGACGAGGGACTTGTGTTGTGCAATCCATGCGTCGAGTGCGGTGAAGTCGGACGGGTTCGTTGAGAAACACCGTCTAGTGGATCGTAAGAGGGTGTTGTAGTATACCATGATCCCTGTTTGTTCCAATTTGCGCGAGACCGGGATCTCTGCTAATTATGCGGTTTCATTCGGCGCGGCGTACTAGTAGCTGACTGAACCGACACAAGTTGAACCGGCACTGCGACAGAGGAACAGTGTGGTCTACCCGTAAATTTCGACAATCGTGACGTTTCTCTTCGTGTTTGCACTCCACAGGCCTCTGCGCCTCGCTCCGCACCTTCGGACAACTCGTCTATACACCACCCCGAGGCTCACCGGATCACGCCTACCTCAGGCTCGACGTTCGATGGCGATGGCGATGGCGGACACGTCGAAAGCGGGGGTACATGAAGAACCCGAAGAACCGCCCATCGTCGTCCCCGAAGGTTTCTCACTCTACACCGAAAACAACGCACACATCCTCGTCTCCTCCGAGGACGACGCGTTTCTGAATCCGGTCCAGGAGTTCAACCGCGACATGAGCGTCGCATGTATTCGCATATGGAGCGAGGAGTTGAACAGAGAGAAGGAGGACAAGTTTAGAAAAGCGGAGGAGAGACGGGCAAAGAGACTCGAACAGGCTGTTTGGGAGAAACCGAGAGGTGAGGGTTTGGGGCGTCGCGTTCGTCGGCGTTTTCTTCTCGACTGATGCTGGGGATGGTATAGCTGAAGGCGAAGGGGAAACCGCTCACTCCACGGCTACAACTGGCGATGCGTCGACCGTGGACCTCGATATGGTCCAAAATACCTCAGAGCCGCGCGTGGTATGTTGGTAGGACTGATGCGCTGTCCGATACATCTCACTGGACCTATTCTCCAAAGTATCACCCGCACAAGTTCGTCCTCCTAGAGGCGCTTTCCGCAACTGGACTACGATCTATCCGCTATGCTAAAGAAATCCCTCTTGTAAGGTTTGTCAAGGAAGCGGATCGACTTCCCGTTCTCTGACTGGTCTCTAGGTTCGTTATTGCTAACGATTTATTGCCATCCGCGACTGCTGCGATGAAGAGGAATGTGGAGATCAATGGACTCGGTCCCTCCGAAGAGGAGATCACAAAACCAGATGGACAGCGGGCGGTCAAGCTGAACCCGGGTAAAGTCAGAGTTCACGAAGACGACGCGTGGTACGTCCTTTTGTTCCGATTATACGACTAGATCGACTGACGGGATGCAGTGCTCTGATGTATAACCACCGCACGGAGAAAATTCGCGTTGATGTCGTCGACCTTGATCCCTATGGCACCGCTGCCCCCTTTATTGATGCTGCGGTGCAGAGCATAAACAGTGGAGGCAAGTCAGCAGCTCGGGAAGCAACACTTCGATGCCAATGCTGACCATCATAGGTCTGCTCTGTGTGACATGCACTGACATGTCGGTGCTTGCAACGACGAATTACTCTGAAAAATGGTAAGCGTGCCGACACGTCCATGGCCTGGTACTTGCTACTCACATCTTTCACAGCTTCTCGAACTATGGTGGTATGCCTGTAAGAGCGGAATACTCTCACGAGGCTGTAAGTTTGACATTGGTCCGCGGATTCATTGGTACTTATCAAGATATAGGCACTCCGGCTGGTCTTGAGCGCGATCTCCACATCTGCAATCAGATATGGGCGCTACATTGAACCTCTTCTGTCCTTGTCCATCGATTTTTACGTTCGTCTTTTCGTGCGAGTCCATGTAGCTCCGGTGGAGGTGAAAAAGGTGGCCAGGTAACACCTTTGCATTGTTTATGCCACCCACTGCCAATCTGACATTCATCAACATCAACGAAAGCAAAACGTCCATCTATTACGTCTGCTCTGGATGCGCGTCCTTCCACGAGCAAAAACTGGGGCGGGTTGTAGCAAAGACGAACGAACAGTCCGGCGTGGTCAATCTCCAATACAAAACGGCCACCGGCCCCCCCGTCAACTCGGCGTGCCCCGAGTGTGGTTTCAGCATGCACGTGCGTGTGGTCTTCTTTGCGGTCTGGGCTTGTGTTGATGGGGTGTATGTGGTAACGTAGCTGGCGGGACCGATGTGGTCGGGTCCGCTCCATAATCCCAAGTTCGTTGCCAAGGTGGTCGAACATGTCGATCGACACGCGAAGAACTATGGGACGTCAACCCGTATGAAGGGGATGTTGGCCGTCGCCCGAGAGGTGCGTGTGGGACTATATGCATGGGTGATCCATCGATTATCCTGACGGGATTGTCACCCCCCCTCCTCTGCAGGAACTCGATGTCCCGTTTTATTTCACCCCCGGAAAAGTTGCGGGCACGTTCCACTGCTCGACGCCTGCGCTGGGCGACGTTGCGTACGTGCAGCCGTACATCGCCCTCCTATCGCTCGCCCGCTCATTTGACCCAATGTCCTTCTTTTATTTTTTATGTACTTTAGTTCGGCGCTCCTCAACGCAGGTCACAAAGTCTCGCGCTCGCACGCGTCAGCAGGGTCGCTCAAGACGACCGCCTCGCGCGAAGAGATCCACGACGTCTTTCGGGCCTGGGCACGACGACATCCCGTACGGATGGACCGAATTTCGGAGACGTCGCCTGCGGCCAGGCTGTTGAGCAAGGAGATCAAGTACGTTTTTCGCTTGGTGACGACGACTCGCTGACGGGGATCGTGTCTATTTTTTTTTTTTTTTTGGACCCCATTGTCTAGAACCCAGGTGGACTTTGGGAAACACCCCGAGTCTGTGACGCGTATGAGCGACGACGTACGGATCGTTCGGTATCAGCAAAACCCAGCGCCGAATTGGGGACCGGGGTCGAGGGCGGGTGGGAAGCGGAAGCGGCAGCGATCCGACGAGGGTCGTCGGTGAATATTAATGATGGGTGCAAATGCAATGCATTGGGCGCGCCTGGTGGGACTGTCTTTTTTTTGTACCTCTTTCGAAGCGTTTACTTCTAGGAGGGCTACAGAGTCGATAGGCAAAAATACGATTACATATCCCCACTTTCCGCTCGCTGACTCGCTGTTTCGTTTCGTTCGGGACACACTTGCTCCCCAACCATTTTCGAAATTGTGCTACATAGCCATCGTTTGGAACGGACGATCTGGGCTGCCTCAAGCACCAACATGCAAATCTGTTACATGAATATTGAACGAAACAGCTAGCCACGACAAAACACGCGAAAATGATGTAGAGTCATATCTGATACCAAACCAATGAAACGAGAATAACCATGTAACAAAAAAAAAAAAAGGTCCCAAATGCAACGAATGAAGAAAGAGTATTCCTGTACAACGGGCTCCGATAAAGATAAAGAGAATATCCACAGAACACGCGCACGCACGCATGCGCGCTCGTACAAGCTAGATTGAAAGGGTATCTTTTGTTTTGTTTTTGAATGTGCGACCCGAGCATAGCATGCCGCCAAGGCGAATGACGACGAACCCCCAAACACGCCGCAAATGAATGTGAGAAGGGGGAGAGGGAGGGAGGGAGAAGTGTGCGTAGAGATGAAGAGATAGGAGATAAATGGATAAAACGTCTACCAGGAAACAACAGACAACGGGACAGCGGGACAACGGGCCGATGTGCGTGTGTCATGCCGTCACCTCGATCGTCGGGACGTTCACGCCCTTGGCAGCTGTGTTTCCCTTCCCGCCTGATATCCCGGCGGGCTTCTTGACGGCAGACCATGCATGCTGGAGGAGCTCGCCGGCGCTTGGACGCGCGGTGTGGTCGATGTCGAACGTCTTGGTCAAAAAGTCCGCCGCTTCCGCCGAGATGTCGGACGGAATCGTAGGTTTCGCCGACTGGCCGATCTATGTCGCGAGATGCAAAGGAGGGGGGGAGGGGATAAAAGTGAACGAGGTGCAGGGGATGGGGATGGGGAGAGCACTTACTTTGAAAATGGCTTGCATCTGGGTGAGTTGCGCCCACGGATGTTCTCCCGTGAGCATCTCGACGACGAGACATCCGACGCTCCAAATGTCCGCTGCACTCGTGTGAGCCTTTTGCTGTACCACTTCGGGCGCCATCCAAAATACCGAACCCTGCAATGACGGTCGGTTCATGCGTTTTCCCGTGAGGAGATCTAGAGAGAGAGTCGACCTCAGTTCACGCCCGAGCTATGTCGATGGCGATCAGATCGAAAGGAAGAACATACTGCCATCGACCTTCTTGGATATACCGAAATCAGAGATCTTGATACCACCCTTGTTGTCAACGAGGATGTTGGCACCTTTGATGTCGCGATGGATGATGTCGCGCTCGTGGAGGTAGTTGAGGCCCTGGAGGATCTGGCGGACAAAGTTTTTAACCAGGGGTTCCTCGAACGCGCCGTAGCTGCGTAGGAGCGCTGTCACGGAACCACCCGGAACGTATTCCAAGAAAATGTTGAGAAAGTCGTCGTCGACGGATGAATCTAACGGAAAGGGTCCATTAGACGGGATGGTAGTTAAGAGACGAGGGGGTCCAGAATGGCTCACAGAGATACTGCACGATATTGGGATGGGAGAGATCTTTGAGCAGGTCGATTTCGCGTTCGAGCGCACTCAGCATACTCTGCTTCCGCTCCTCGTTGGGTGCAGATCTCGTTGGTAGCTCGACTTGCTTGACGGCCATTAAGAGACCGTTGACGGCATCCATGCCGAGGTAGACTTTGCCGAACGAACCAGCGCCGATCAGGGCGCCCTTGATCCATTTTGTGCCTATTTTTCGGTCAGCACGTGATCGGACAAGTAGGCCCGACGAGCCGGCTCACCTCCGCTCGACGTCATCGCCCGGCCCGTCTCGTCCTCTTCATCGGTCTCGTCCTCCTCTTCGTCCTCCTCCTCCTCGAACGTCTCTTCCGAAAGGCTCGTCACATCGTCAAGGTCCGGTTCCACCTTTGTCCAGTCTTCCGCCCCTTCTACGCCCATGTCGACCGCCATGCTTTGTCTCCGGTTCTCCACCTCGGCCGTGATCTCGTCGACCGTCAGCAGACTCGCCGTGTCCGACCGGTCCCGCTTGCTCCTCAGTTCCGTCATAAAACTCGTGCGCTTCGACGCATTGGAACTCGTCCGCGACAGTCGCTTGCTCCCCGTGAGATCCTCCATCGACTCGGACAGCGATTCCGTTGGGAACGTCACCGGTGGCAACAAGTGTGGCTTCGAATCAATACCAGAGAGTTTCTCCACGTCGTCTCCCGTGAGGATCACCGAGTTCCCGTCCTCAGTCGAGATCGACACCCGCGGCGGGTCCTCGATTGTGCCTTCGCTTGCCACCGTCGACGCCTTGCCCGTCGACATCACCGAGTTCCGCTTGGACGACAACCCATGCGACCCTTGCGTACTCGTGCTAAACCGCGACGGCAAAGGCGGATTCAGCGACATCGTGCTCTCCCGCTTACCCTGCCCCCCCACCGTCGTCGCTCGCAGCATCATGCTGTGTCTGGCCGTCCGGAGCACCTTCTTCTCCGCGAACGGGAAGTATTCCGTTAGATGTGTCGTGATCAACTCGCTCGGCGGTCGTTGTCCGAAAAAGTTGCGCAATTTTGACGGTTTCTTGGCAGATGCTTGAGTAGGCGAGATCGGCGTCTCGAGCGCCTTTTCAGGATCGCGGACGCCGAGCCCGCTCAGAATGCTGATGGTGCTCGCGCGTTTGATCGATTTGTTTGTTCTCTGACCATCACCGATCGTAGTCGCATACTCGGATAATGGCATGTTGGCATCGGGCTCGTCGTCAGATGCAGGCTGTCGTGGAGCAGGGAATGGGAAAGCACTTCGCGCAGGGGAAGTAGGACTGGAAGTACGTGGTGAGGTGATGGGTGGGTCTTCACCGAATATCCGCGCAAGGGCCTTGGAACGCTTCGTCCGGCCGGTCCGACGGAGCGTCAGACCTTGCTCCTTGATGGAATCTGGTGGGCCGTGGCATACTGCCAAAAGCTCGGCCTCGGAAAGGGGTTTCCCTATCACATACCAACCAACTCGTCAGTGCCAATGACAGAGGAGGAGGTCGACACATACCGTTATCAGGCTGATCGTCATCTAAGTACACACACCACCCATCCACACTCAGACCTCCATCATCCGTTTCGATCCGGTTCATAATGTTCGTGGCATCGTCCTTTCTCCGTGTAGCTAGCTTATCGAACTTGCGTAAGACTTTCTCCATTACCTCAATCCCTCCTGCACAATCTGCGACATCGACGACACATGAGCGACCCTCATCGGGAAGTATGAATTTAACGAGTTTCCGGCGGAGGTCGTCTAGTGAGAGTTGTTGATTATGAGACGATGGGTGAAACGGACCACGCCCGACGGTGAACGCAGGCGATGATGGATTTGATGATGGATTCTGAAACGTCTCGATGATGGGAGAAAGCGCCGCAATGGCCAACGGTGGCTGTGCAGATGCGTAAGGATGCTGGGTAGTCCCTGATGTAGATGGTCGTGGAGGTAACTTGGCACCGGAAACCGATCCAATTGGAGAGCTAAGGCCCCCGAAGGAAATGTTTCTCCCATGCGCAGCACCGTTGGCGGTACGGGGTGACGGATGTGAGCTGAGGGGAGAGGGAGAACGTATGGTTGGTTTGAGAGTGGAAGGAGGCACGGATCGAGGATCGGGGGGGAGACCATATGTAGGCCAATTGTTGAATGAGTTACCAGATAAGGGAGTGAGCAAGTTTGGGGAGTGAGCGCCGGGGGCTGGGGGAAGCGGAGAGTTGGTGTAAGGGGCAGCATCTGTTTGGCTTGGTGTTCGTGAGCGGGGTCCGGAGAGCGGGTGGAGATTCCGTGCAGGCGCGCGTGTGGTGGGAGGCTGGGGAGGCTGGCCACGAGGGGCGGGGGGCAGTAGAGGTAGGCAGGGCCGGGCTGAGGAGGTACCATTTGACGGAGTTGATACTGGGGATGAACCGTTTGTTGGCTGAGGTAGAGGACGTATGGGAGGAGGTGGACGTGCAGAATCGCCCGAGTGTGGTTCTCGTATGAGTCGTGGTAGATCTGGCCTTGTCGGGTTCGGAGGCAAGACGAGTGGGGCAGGTCTGTTATTTTCGAGGCGTTTGGGACCTCGGGAACTGGGAGAGTGATCTCGGGCGTTACTATCGCGCGAGCTATCTCGGGAATGTGAGAATTGTACTTCATTTGGTTTGGGTGAGTCGAGAGGGTCATTTTTAGGATGGAAGTGAGAGGGTACGTGCGAGAGTGAGACGGCAGAAGAACTGGCGGTGCGTGTAGCGCACTTGAGTCGCAGGGCTTTGACGGCATTAATGATGCGTAGTCTATCACCGACGGTGGATATGCCCATCTCCCTCAAGGTATCGTGATCCAACTCCAACAGGATGTCACCTCTGATATCGTGTTCTTTGAACGTGCCTGAGTGTGCATTGCATTTTATGTCGGAAAGCCATTGAGCGACGTGGGTGTCGGACCAGGATTTGAGAAAGTCGGCAAAGGGCGATCCGGTGGGTGGATCGAGGATGGACGAGGGGATGCCACTCATGGGTGATGATGAGAGGGACGAGTGGGTGCGGGAGAGCTGGTGGGAGCGGATGGGAGTGGAGGAGGGAGGATTAGTAGTGAATGATGTCGGGGATGGAGAGGCGAGGTCAAGACTTTGAGGACTGCCAACGACCACGGCCATCAAGATTCAAATAGGTGAATTAACGGTGAGGCTTTAGAGGTATGAACAATAAATGACCAATATCAACGAGTACGTGTAGACAATGGAGTGAACAGCTGTCATTATCATCATTCTTGCATTCATGGTCAATGCTGGTTCGGTTCACCAAGTTTGGTCCGTTTGCTGCTCATCAACGAGCTGACTAACGATAACAGTGTGGGAGAGCGGGTAGGACGGCCGTGGTCTAGGCCGAGGCGATGATGCCGTGGACGCAAGGGCCCATCAAGTGCCCCGATCCGCGAACCAGTTCCTTCTTCTTCACCTAATATTTCTTCCTCTTCCCCCCCCCACCCCGTCGCTGGTGGACACGCTATATACCGACGACTCCGTCATGATCATTCGCTATCTCCTCCTCCTCCTCCTCGCCCCCCTCGTCCTCGCCTCTCCCTACCATCCCGACCTTGTCCAGTATAACCTCAACATCAACCAAAATGCCCAGGACCCAACCCAGTATTACGCCAACAGGTCCAACACAACCTACACCCCCTCCCCCCAGAACTGGCGCGCGATCCCCTTCTATACCATCCTTATGGACAAGTTCGCAGACGGTGACCCTTCCAATAACCAATTCTTTGATTCCATGTACGAGTGGGACTGGAGAGAAACACAGCTCCGCTACGGTGGCGATCTCAAAGGTCTCACCTCAAAGCTCGACTACATCCAGGGCATGGGCATAAAGGGCTTATACCTCTCCGGAACCATATTCATCAACATGATCTGGCAAGCTGACAGTCCGTCCTTCCACTTCCTCCCTTCTTTCACACTCACCCATCCCTATCTAGGTTATTCCCCCCTCGACTTCAGCGTACTCGACCCCCACTGGGGCACCATCGCTGAGTGGACACAGCTCATTGATACCATTCACGCTAGGGGAATGTACATCATGCTCGATTTCACCGTCGGCACTCTTTCCGACCTCTTCGGCTTTCAAGGGTACGCCCCCTTCCATCTTGCACTGCCTCCTTCCCTCATCGGCCATCGTTGCCCAGATACCTAAACATTAGCGCCCCATTCACTCTCAACCAGTATGAGGTCCTCTACAAAGATCCCAGTTACATGCCCTGGAATTTTTCCCAATATGCTGATTTCCAGGTCTGTCTTATATCCTCTTTCTCTCCGCAATCATCTAATTCCCCCTCCCGCCACCTCATCTCCCACCAGTACAGCAACGAGTGGAATTCCTCGTGTCAGCTACCTGTCTTCTGGCAGGAAGATGGCACCGTCCAATCCGTATCCGCAAATGGTTGCTACACTTCCGATTTCGATCAATTCGGTGACATGGAGGCCTTTGGTGTCCACCCCGACTGGGAGCGCCAGCTGTGCAAGTTCGCTTCCGTCCAGGACCGTCTCCGCGAATGGAAACCCGAAACGATGGCAAAGCTTCAGGTCTTCTCCTGCATGGCCATCACTGCCCTCGATATCGATGGCATTCGTGTCGATAAATCCACTCAGGTCACCGTCGGCGGCATGGCTGAGTGGTCCGCGGCAACACGTGCATGTGCCACCAATCTTGGAAAAACCAATTTTTTTATTGCCGGCGAGGTCACTGGAGGAGACACGTTTGGGGCTTTATACTTGTATGTTCGCTTTATTTGGATCTCATCACTTACCTAAAATATTCACAGGGGTCGTGGCCGCACACCGACGCAATATCCATCCGGCTTCGCCCAGGCGGCAAATGTGACCGAGGCAGACGATCAATACTTTCTCCGTTCGCAGGGGCAAAATGCCCTTGATAGCTATGCGTTCCACTACTCTACCTATCGTTCGCTTAGTCGATTTCTTGGCATGGATGGAAACCTCGCAGTTGCATATGATCTCGACTCCAACTTCATCACGTCATGGAATCAAATGATCGTGAACGATGACTTCCTAAATGCCAACACTGGTCTCCTCGATCCGAAACACATGTTCGGGGCAAGCAATTTCGACGTCTTTCGATGGCCCAGCTTGGAGAATGGAACAATGAGATCTGCATTAGCTCTATTCATCACAAACTTGGTGATGCCCGGAATCCCCTTGGTGCGTCCCTTTCACACTGCCTAGATCAAGTATGAATTATTTGGGGGTTTAGTGGTACTATGGCGAAGAGCAGAACTTTTACCTTTACGACTCCACCGCATCCAACTACCTCTTCGGGTATGCTTCACTCTGAACCAACATTGGACGCGCGCTGATTCATACGAATACACCCAGTCGTCAAGCCATGCTATCCAACAAGGCGTGGCAGCGCCATGGTTGTTACAAACTTGGATCAGACCAATACTTCAACTACCCACTCGAATCTGCCTTGCTCGGATGCTACAACGACTGGAATTCGCTCGACCACTTTGATCCCACTACTGACATGCGTCGCCTGATGAAACAGTTTTTATACCTCCGCAGCACATACAACACCCTCCAAGACGGATTGAATCTCGTGCAGCGTGGTAACTGGACGTTCGACATTCAACGTCCTGGCTCAAACGGTACCGTCTCAGAGATGGGTCTATATTCTGTATCCCGGGCTGGCCTCTCGGTGCAAACTCTCACGGGGAATCAGACTGATCAAGTATGGCTGCTATATTCGAACATGAATGTGACGACGACATGGTCGTACGACTGCCAAGGCGATTTGTGGATCTCGTCGCCTTACCAGTCTGGTGTCATCGTTCGGAATCTACTAGCGCCCTTTGAGGAGTTTACTCTCCAGGATTCGGGGTCATCCTACTTCAACAACAGTGCCGCCCCGTGGTATGGGTGTCTGAGTAATGTCACCTTAGATCCATACGGGATGAAAGTCCTCGTGCCAACTAGTGAATGGGTCCCCCCTCCCCCCATGCTGACGCGCTTCCTCCCAGGCCACGACGCCCGCATCACCGCGACGCCTGGGGACCCGAATGCGACGACGATCAACATCGTCCTCGAGTTTAGTGTCGCCATGTCGTGTACCAGCGTCACGAACAGTATCACTTTTAACATGTCTTCGGGTATAGGGGTTTCGCCGACGTTGGACGCGGATTCCGTAGAGTGTACTACGGTCACAAATCCAGTGATTACGAGTGTCACCGCGGCAGCCCCCTCTGCTTTCTCGTGGTCTGCGATGTTGACCAACGTTCCCGACGGGATTTTGGAGATTGTAGTGAGCAATCCCAGTACCAGTGATGGGACTGCGTCTACTGGGGTAAGTCTACGTTTCGGACCTGTGGATTGACAGAATCTTGAATGTGGTTTTGACAGGTCGTCGATCACTTGCTTTTGCGCAAGGGTGCTGCCGATAACATTATCGTTTTCCCTGACTCGGACTACGATACAAGCGCGTTCCAATACTCGAATGGCCAGTACACTTTCACGCACAAAGCACACGGAGCGGATATGTTTAGATACTCTGGCAATTTCGGACAGAGCTGGTCGAATTGGACAAACTGGGAGAACGTGACGACAATTCCTTCCGACGTCGTTGACAATGTAGACACTTGGTGGGCTGGACAGCATATCATGGTTAATTGTACGCTGCGCATCATTGCCCTTCTGGAGCTTGAGACTGACCGTTTGTTCTTTTGATAGATTGGAGCCAATTAGCTGCGAGTGCAAGCGTCGTCGTACACTCTGATTTGAATTACGACACTCAGCGCCGCGTTCCTCAATTTCTTGCGCGTGGTCCATTCAATCAGTGGGGCTACGACCAAGGTATCTCGGCTGTCATGAACCAAGCTGGTGATAACACTTGGGAGCTCGAAATCATGGCATCTTGGCCAACGTACGTTCAGATCAACGTGTTTGGATACGACGATTATTACTACGGTGACGTCGACGGGGATGGCATTATGGATCGCCTTCCACCGAACACCATCGCACCAAACTACTTGAACATGTCGGCTCCGCCATATCCAGCACTGGCTTGGTCATTGGTGATCAACGATCAAACACTTCAATGGTCGTTGCAACCCCGTGGTCAAGCCTCCGCTGGCGTCATCATGTTCGCGCTCACGTTATCGATCCCACTCATCACTGGTACGCTTGCAGTGGTGATCTTCATGTGGTCCTTCTATGGCATCCGTCACAATCGCTACGGAGTCCAGTCCAAGGGTGCCAGCAAATATATCCCCATTCTTGGTGCTCTAGGTAACAAGTCGACGACAGATCTCAAGGACGGCACGCCCATCACGGAGATGATCTTTCGTCCGAAATATCCGTTGGAGGTCATTGGATGGCCGGAGGACAAGCACAAACGTCGCAAAGTGCTGATCGCAACGCTCGAATATGAAATCTTGGATTGGAAGCTCAAGGTCAAGATTGGTGGGTTGGGTGTCATGTCGTCGCTCATGGGCAAGGCCATGACGGACGTCGATCTCGTCTGGGTCGTCCCCAAGGTCAAGGACCTTGATTACCCCGCCGGCGATCCTGCAGAACCCATCGAGGTCATCATCTTTGGCGAGCCCTACCTCATCGAAGTGGAGACGCACGTCCTCGATAATATCACGTACGTGATCCTGGACAGCCCCGTTTTCCGCGCACAGACCAAGTCGGACCCGTACCCCGCCCGTATGGATGATCTCAGTTCAGCGATCTTTTATTCCACATGGAATCAGGCGATCGCAGCCACCATTCGCAGATTCCCCGTGATTGACATCTACCACATCAACGACTACCACGGTGCACTCGCTCCTATCTACCTTTTACCCAAAGTCATTACTACGTGCCTCTCCTTGCACAACGCCGAGTTCCAAGGCTTGTGGCCGCTTCGTACCAAGGAAGAGATGAAGGAAGTCTGTTCCGCGTTCAACATCAGTAAGGAGAACTGCACAAAATATGTCCAATTCGGGAACACGTTCAACCTCCTCCATGCTGGCGCGTCGTTTATCAGCGTCCACCAAAACAGCGTCGGTGTCGCTGGTGTCTCTGACAAGTACGGAAAACGCAGCTGGGCACGGTATCCTGCGTTGTGGACGTTGAAGCACGTTGATTCGCTACCTAATCCCGATCCCACGGATATCGCCGCGCTGGACGAGAGCCCGGTGTCCATTCGAGATGTCAAAGTTGATCAGGCCGTGGAAGCTCAACGACCTGAGCTGAAACGGCAGGCTCAGGAATGGGCAGGTATCAAACAGGATCCGAATGCTGACTTGCTCGTGTTCGTCGGCCGTTGGTCGAAGCAAAAGGGTGTCGACCTCATCGCCGACGTCATGCCGTCACTGTACGTATGGATGTGCCACCGTTACGATGCTACAATGGTGGCTGATATCAACTTGTTTCAGGCTGGAAAAACGCGCTTCTATCCAGCTCGTTTGTGTTGGTCCCGTCATCGATCTGTATGGCCGTTTTGCCGCCGAGAAGCTTGCGCGTTTGATGGAAATGTATCCCGATCGCGTGTTCTCGAAGCCTGAGTTCACGGCTTTACCACCGTATCTGTTTAGCGGGGCTGATTTCGCACTGATTCCTTCTCGTGACGAGCCCTTTGGGCTAGTTGCTGTCGAGTTTGGGAGAAAGGGAGCGTTGGGGGTGGGTAGTCGACTGGGAGGTCTCGGTTTGATGCCAGGATGGGTAAGTAGATGGCGTATCGACGGTGGTGGCAGAGGTGGCAAGCGCTAACGGTCCTTTCCAGTGGTTCCCAGTCGAATCCACCTCAACGTCACACATGTTGTCGCAATTATCGAAAACAATCAAATTGGCACTCAAGTCAACGCCAGAAGAACGTTCGATTCTCCGTGCGCGTTCCGCGGTCCAACGGTTCCCAGTCGTCGAGTGGCGCCAACGCATGGAAGACATACATCGTCGGAGCATCCAGACGAATCGTCGATTGGCAGGGCCGAACGCGTGGCGGGAGTCGGATTGCGGTATCGCGGGGGGTCGATTGATGGATGACACGGACGATTGGAACCCTGTTCATCAAGGGGTTCCTTCCCAACCGGATTGGGATTCGTCCAGTGCGGTGTCGTCTTCACCCAGACATGGGCCCGTTTCCCCTGCGCATTCCCAGATATCGACACCGAATGATGAGACGTTCCTCGTTGCGCCACCTCGCCTTGATGCTGGTCCTGGATCGTCGTCGATGCATTCGGATCAGTCGGATGACGATGATTTCGCGCGGGGAAGTGTGGCAACGGGGGGAAAACAAGAGTTTGACCATTTCTTGGAGAAGGCGAATAGGGCGATCGCGCAGGAGCAACGGAACGCCCCAGATCCATTTCTTCAACCAGAGACCCCTCAGAGGCCGTTTGGTCTATACTCTCGGAAGCCATCGAGCGAGTCGATCGCGTCTATTGCTGAGGAAAAGACCAACTCGCCGCTCAACAAGGCGACCGCTTCGGTGCGTGATTTCTTCTTTTACGTTGTCAAGTATGTTCGTTTCAAGAATTGACGCTTTGTGAAGTTTACCGATTCCGACGGTGGGGTCGCGCAAGAGTTTGTGCAAAAGCTGCAGTCGTTGAGTGCCGATAATTCAAAAGGAGAGTTGTCGATCGAGCGGTACTTGGTCAAGTCCGAGGAAGCGTACTTTGACAGGGTGCGCAGGGACAAGCTGTCGAGCGCTGCGAGTTATATCTCGTCGCAGCGAGATTCGGTATGGAGTTCGCCTGGTACGCTTTCTATGGCAGATGACCGTTCTCGACCAGCAAGTACGTGTTTTTGTTTTTTTTGTTTTATCGGAACGCAGTGTTCATATGTGGTGTGCAGCGCCAGGCACGCCGAGTACGCATCCGATTGCGGATGGGAGTGGACTGTTGCCATATGGTGGCGACTTTGTGATTATGAACAGGGTTCAGATTGCGATGGCCCGCAAGATATTTGGCTGGCCTTTGTACACTATTGTTATCGCCCTTGGGCAGGAAAGTGTTTTCTCTGAACCGTTTAGGGAGATGGACGTACTGACGTCCATTGCAGATGTTGGCTGCAAACAGCTATCAAATGACGCTGCTCACGGGGCAAAACTATCAGGATAATCTTCAGTTATATGTTCTTGGTGCTGTATTCCTTGTTTCCTCGTTTGTGTGGTGTAGTTTGTTCTGGTGGAAACCATCCGTCTACGTGCTCTCCGCTCCTTGGATGTTCTTCGGTATTGCTTTCTTCTTGATCGCCATTCCTTCGTTGTCCCCATCGCTTGCGAGTACCCACACTACTATTTCGAATATCGCTACCTGGTTCTATGCCGTTGCGTCGGCTGCTGCATTTGTCTTCTTTGGGTTAAATTTTGGAGAGGAAGCGGTGGGCGTTCTTTTATTACTGGTCTCTGACATATCTGACGTGGTTGGTTTGATAGGGCGCTGCCACCGAGGTCTGGACGCTGCGCGCATGTGTTGTACAGGGCTCCCAGCAAATCTGGATTGCAGCCTTGTGGTACTGGGGAAGCACGCTCAACGCGGCGCAACCTGGCACCATGACGCCCTGGTGGATCGCGCTCATCCTCTGGCCATTGTCGTTGATGTCCTTTATCTTTGCGTACCTCATGCTCTATGGCCTTCCAGGTGTGTACGGTCAGAGGTGGGATAGCGTTGTTTTGTTGATGACCGATTTCAGAGTACTATCGTCAGACGCCGCCAAAGGTGCCCAACTTTTTCAGGGCGCTGTTCCGGAGAAAGTTGGTTTTATGGTATGGCCGCCTCTTTGGTTGGCAGCTTTTGAATTTCGTTGACGGCTTTCAAGGTTCCTGGCATCGGAAGTCCTTCGAGACTATTGGCTGAGTGGTGTATGTGTCATCGCGTCTTTCACGTATCGTTATATCAGAACTGACCATGTTGGATCTAGCCATATGGTCGAAACTGGAGTTTCCTCTGGAACGTGCCTATTTCAAAGTGGCAGATCCTGTCACTTGTCATCTTGTTCTTTGTTGGTGTCTGGGCCTTTGTGATGCTCGTCTTGACGCACTTTAGTAAGACGCATACGTGGCTTCTCCCTGTTTTCGCGGTGGGTTTGGGTGCTCCGCGATGGTGTCAGGTGCGTTCCGTTAGTTTGGCGAGTGGGGACGCAAGGTCTTGATGGCGTTTGGATAGACCCTGTGGGGAACGTCTTCGATTGCACTCTATATTCCTTGGGCGGGGACTGCGGGTCCCTATCTTGGTCTCTCGTTGTGGCTCTGGCTTGGTGTCTTGGATGCGGTGCAGGGCGTCGGTCTTGGAATGATCCTTCTTCAGGTACGGGGAGACCGCTGGACAATGACGAAAATTCGATGCTCATGTTTTTACACTCTCACCAGACACTGTCCCGTCTGCACGTGTGTGTGACGCTCGTCCTCGCCCAAATCATTGGTGCGATCTGTGTCATGATCGCTCGGGCGACTGCACCGAACGCTATCGGACCCGGCACCGTGTTCCCCAACATTGGCACTTGGGATTTCTCGCAAGGTATTTCGGGCAGTCCGATGGCCGCCGCGCCGTTTTGGATTGCGTTGATATGCCAGATCGTTATCGTGCTTGGGTATTTCTGGTTCTACCGCAAGGAACAACTTGGTACGTCCACATGTTGTTGTTTTTTTGTTCGCGGTCGTTGATTTATGCTCGTCAAGCCCGGCCATAACATGGACGTTGAAGAACTCTTTTTTTTTCCTTTTTATCTCTTTCTCACTGCACATTTGTCTCTCGTTGGACGTTTCGCACCGTCAATATACATTACGTAGACAACCGTACACATACAATCTCCACTAAGTACTGGACTTTATTACTCTTGGTTTCATCCCGCTTATGCATGCCTCTACGGACTTTACTCTCTCTCTCTTGTTGTGTCCCTCATGTTACCCGGGTAGCGAGCTTTGTTACTTTCGTTGGGGACGGACGTAATTTGGACGATGGGTCTCTCCCACACAGATCCTCGTGGGTTTATTTCAACGAAAAAAAAAAAAAAAAAAAAAAAAAAAAAAAAAAAGGGGGGGGGGGGGGGGATATAAAAATAAAAAAAAAAAAAATAAAAAAAATAAAACAAGAGGGTTG